>VDFB02009412.1:0-66678 GCA_007258455.2 Sequoia sempervirens | reverse complement strand
CTCTTCCTCCCTTCCTCCTCTCTCCTACCCTCTCCCACCCTCTCCCACTCGCTTCCTCCTTCCCACTCTCACCCACTCTCTCCCACCCTCTCACCCACTCTCCCACACTCACTCCCACTCTCTTCCTCCATCCTGTTGGAACTGTAAAAATCTGATGATTTTTACATATCTTTCATCCCCCTAAGTCTCCATTTGAGTCCTACCTTAGGCACATTTTCCTCATTTTATGATATTTTAACCCATATTTTGGTCGTGTGACCCCATAGAATCCATCGAGTCATGCATTTTTCATGTTGTGGTCCATATCAACATAGGTCTATCTAGGTCTCCTCGACCCATGTTGCCTATGTGTTAACATATGTTTGCTACAAGTGATTGACAAGACTTGTTCATTGTTACAACAATCGACATTCACCTGTAGGTTTCTATCGGCATGACTTTCGCGTGGTTTCGGCGACTGAGGAGGAACCTATCGGCAAGAGTTTGGTCGTCGGGATAGTGTCTCATCGATTTTGAATTGTCTCCCCAACTAATGCATGTGGAGGTTCATCAGCGAGAGCTTGGCGATATTGTAATGTGATCTCGGTGAGGTTGTTATGTCTTGTCGACACGGGGTTTTCGTCAGCATGTTCTCGAGGAGAGTCTTAACGAACAACACATGGATGGTGTCTTCGGCCAAACATATTGCTTCCGGTGTGAGGTCATAGCGAATATACATTGTCACATCGACCGGTGGCGGGAGGATACATATCAGTAAGAGTTGAGGCTTTTGAAGTAATGTCTCGGCGAGTGACCTTTGGTCTCGCTGATAACACAATGAGGACTTTTTCGGGATGAAAATTGGATAGTCTCAGCGACACACAAGATGGATAAAGTCTTTTGGTAAAACAAAGTGCACTCTGTATGAGGTCTCCCCAATGTCGGTATGTTACAATGACCCACATAAGATAAAAGAATACATCGGCGAGAGAACCAATTTGTCACAACGACTCATGATGAAAGAAGATTTTCAGTAAAGCAAAGTCTAATCTGTAAGATGTCTCTCTGATATCTCAAGGTTATAGTGAAATAGATGAAGCAAGGAAGCACGTTTCGGTAAGAAAATTTCTTATGTCTCAGCGACAGGGAGATGGCGTTCGGGGTGACTCGGTATAATGAAGCATTATCTACATGATGTTTCCCCAACTCCATGAGGTCACATCGAAACACATTGGGACAGGAGGATTTTCTTTGGTTTCGACATAACAAATAGAATGCTATAGCGACATGCAAGAGGCAAAACGACGCATATCGATGAAACATAACGAGATCAAAACTAGGAAATAACATGAGCGCGCTATAATGCGAGCGCGTTATATTTTGCTTTGGGAATCCCTGAGCCTTAGCATTGGTATTTTCCTTGGAATACCAACCCAAAGGCTTGGAGGGCATTCCCAATGACTAGAGACGTGTTTTTGCAAATTCTACAATTTTTTTACATAATCGGGTTCGTGCTCACCATCAGGATTGCATTTGGTTAAATATCGACAAAAGAAACATGTGGGTAATGTTAGGTTCTCTCTTAGCTATCCAACGATGTAATTTTTTTCACTTTTTAAGAATGTCAAGCCTTTCATCCATAATTTCTTTTGTTTGTATGTCTCTTTTTCGCCAAAAAGCAGTGTTTGGTTTTTTTTTCATTATAAATTAACCATTCACCAAAATTTCAAATAAATTATATTTTTAGAAACTAGACTCTATTCTACATTTAAAAAAAATTAAAAAAAAACCACCTTCAAGCACCTTTTAGGGGAGCTGCCAAAATTCTACTTTTCGGGAAGTTCCACTTAGAAAATTAGTAAAAATCAAATATTCATTAAAAAATTATCAAAAAATCATGCATCAACTAGATATTGTTAGCTAACTTTTGACCATAGCTTTAAAAATACTACAAAAAATTTCATCTGCTAGGTCGTACAAGAGTTGCTATGTTATGTTTTTCGACAAAAAGCACCAATTTGTGTACGTCCCTCTTTTGAACCCCTTAATCTCAACCATTTTCAAAATAAATTAGTAGTTTAGAAAGTAGACTTGGAGCACTTTGATCCTTGTTTTTATTCCATCTCAAAATTTTGAGTGTAACTATCCTCAATTTCACGTCCAAGGTCAGTATTTCCTGATTTCAGAAAAAAAGTGGCCACTTAAGCCCCCCTTTTGGGAACCATCTTGGTGCACTTGCCCTATTTTAATGATTGATATTTTCTTTTTGGTTTAACAAAAATCCTAACCTTTTCATTATTTTCCCCATTTTTTGCATTCTCATCAATTGCATCATTAGTTGACATTGAATTGCAAATTTTTTACGATAAAAGAATTTTTTGTATATTCTATTTGCATGGGTTCTTATTTGCCTCCAAGAAATTTGACCAAGAAGATTATCGAAAATATCACTTCAATTTAAAAAATTATTTTCATTAAATTCAAATCATCATATCCTAGATTTTTCATTTTCATTTTCAACTTCAAAACAATTTACATTTTCATCTTCATTTTCATCAACAAAACGGTTTTCATTTTCATTTTCATCAACAAAAACGTGTTTTCGTTTCATTTTCAACAAAAGGATCATCACATTTTCATTTTCAACAAAATATTTTTCATTTTCATTTCAACAAAAGATTTTCATTCTCATTTTCATTTTCAACAAATTCTATAAAAATTTCACCTCTTTGAATATTATCAATGTCAACATTGTTAAGTCCAACATCTTGTAAAACTTCTACATATGAATTCACCATTTCACTAACATGTGGATTTGAAGACGTACCTGGATTTGTGCATATTGGAACATTCTCCATAGCATTGAAAGAGGGATTTGAAGACATAGTAGGACTTGCTTGTATAATCATATTCTTTTCCAAATTGACTTCTTGCAAATTAGCTTCATCTACAACCATGGTCTCCTCAATGTTTTCATCTTCAATAGTTGTGGAATTGGCTTCTACCATCATTCATTGATTTAATTCTCATTCTTCTTTCTCTTTGTATTTGTTTCTCCTTCTCTCTCTTTGCTTCAATTTCTTCAGGAGTCAATGTCTTCCTATCTTTCCTCTTATTATGAGCTTGTGAACCCATTATTATAAAATTTTCAATCATAAATGAATGTCGATAGTGAAATTCTTCAAAAAATTCAATCCAAATTGCAAGTTGAAGACCTATAAGGACAAAATTCTTCCTCTTGTTTCCTCAAACAAGTAGAAAACTAGAACAATTCCACTTTAAAAACTTTTTTCTTCATGCCTCCTTTCAAAACTTGAATCCATGTTGCAAGTTGAAGACCTTTAGTTCCTCCAAATGAGTACAAAACTAACACAATTCCACTTCAAAAATGGTTTACATGATGCCTCCTTTGAAAAAATCAATCCAAAATGCAAGTTCATCGCCTGTAAAGACAAAAGTTGATGAAAAATAGCCCAATATGTCGTAGTCCACGTACATGTGAAGTTGCAGACTTCACAAGAAATTTTCCAGTAAATTAAAAAAAATGGTCAAAAACAAACAGGATCCTATTTAGTACAAATGGGATCCCATTTATTACAAACGAGATCTCGTTTATTACAAACGATACCCCGTTCCCCGATATTAAATGTGGCGACCATTGACAAAGGAACATGATCCCATTTCTAAAACACGATCTTGTTTCCCTATCAATGGTCACGACATTTAATATTAAGAAACAAGATCCCGATTTACAAAACAAGATCCCGTTTCTAAAATTTGAAATTCCATTTGCTTTGTGGTCAGGTTTTTGGCTTGTATTCTGGTTCGGGAAAAGCATTGGGAATTTGAACCTAGGCCTTCAACCTGGTTTGACCTGCAAGTTGAAGGTCCTAACAATGTTAGAGAAAAATACGAGTTTGGACATATGGCTGACGACTTTTTTTGCAGAATCTTTCGAGAAATTAAAACCCATTATAGATGAGATAGTGTAGATTCCAAATATGTAATTTTTTTTACAATTGGATTTTTTTCTATTTTTCAATTAATTTATGATGAAACTGGTCCATAAACTTTAAATATTAGCATTTTTTACTATTTTAATAACTTTTTATCAACATCACATTTTCATGAACGGATTGCACGAGAATGTACTTTAGAAAATTAAAAAAAAATTCAAAAAATGATAAGTTTAGGTCATCTTATGTGTGACGTACATGATTTTTCAAAACAACAAATATGGCTAATAAAAATTTAACAAAAAAATATTCAATAAAAATTACAAAAAATATCGAAAACGTGCTTTAGTGAGTCACAAATCTTTTCTCAAAAGGATTTAGAAAAATACGATAATTTAGGTCAAAATATGGATGATGTATACATGTGCATGGTATGGTAAAAAAAGTGACTTTTAAATAGTGGTTTTTAGAAACACCTATTGAAACTCAATTTGTACCATCTGGGTATTGAAATAAATTACATATTTGGAAATTAGACTCTGAGTACTACATTTTATGATCAGTGACTTTTTTGAAGATTCCATCTCTAAGTGCTTTAAATTTTAAGGTCAAATGTGTCAAATTCTAAAAATTAGGGAAAACACTTCCACTTTTTGGCCAAAAAGTACTCAACTTCTTGCCAGTACCCATATTTTGTATCATTTTTCATGTAATCAAGGATTTGACTATGGAAAAATTCTCTCTAACAAAATTTTGTTGCATTTTAAGGAATGCCATCCATTGATCACATATTTCACCTCCTCTTGTTGATTGTCAAAGAGGCTATGATGCACATACATGTAAAAAATCTTAACCTTTGATTTCATCTTCAATTTGAGCCCTACATTTCCAAGTTGGGAAATATACTTAATAAGGCTTACAAAAGGACATTTGCATCCATCATTCATAGTAATTACAAAAGGAATTTTCTTCCCTCATTCACAATTCCAAGCCCTCATCAATCACCTCTCTATCGACCATCACATCAGCTTCAGTACTCATGATATTCCTCCCATTAACCCTTCACATAATCAACCATCCATATTGAGACCATCATTTTTAAACATAAAATTAAATCTATTCTCATAGATGATGGGTTTGGATTGAATGTCCATATATTCATCTAACTAGTGTGGAAAATTGGTTATTTTGTAAAGGATTTTCATATGTAAACTACCACTATCAAAGCATATGATAACAAAAAAAGAGAATCAACTAAGACCATTCACCCCTCTCTTAAGGTAGGTATCTATTGCAATAAATATTATGCCATGTGATAGAGTTGGACCTTCCATACAACACCCTCCTAGGACTACCATGGATTCATGCCATGAGGGCCATTCCTTCCACATAGATCATAAATCCCTCAAATTTCCGTATAATGGTGTAGAATTCACCATTCCTCTTAAACATCACCCTCTCAATATTGGAAAATTTTAGAAGGGAAATTCTATAAATACCACCATTTCCCAATCTGTGCAACCATACAATCATGCTTCCACTAATTCCACATCCTACTTCCTCCGCTCCACCAACCTAATTACTAAACAAGGAGCTCTTAATTCCTCCTTTAAAATAATTTATAAAAGATGTGGAGTACCAAATCCACGAAGCCTTTCACACATCTAAGTTTCCCATCTCCCTTTGGTCTTATGGTCGACCACATCCATAATTAAAGGTTCTTCCCCAACATAAAAATATGGGCCCACTACCTTCACCCACCATGGCTAAGTAGTAGAAAAATACACTGAAGACTACAATGACATGAATCTACAAAGAAGAATATGTTACTTGTTTCAAGGAAAATAAGTATCTAATTTTATTGTGCATGTGTTGCAATGAGAACTACAAAGGGAAATATCTTGGCCTTCATGAGCAAGGAACTCTTAATCTTGTGCACACAACATTAAATTTCAATGCTCCTGAGTTAAGATATGCACCATCTACCTAGATAAGTACTTGTAGTGTCATAAATTGTCACCCTTGACAATTTCACACTAGGTTTAGCCCCCCTTATGTGCTTGGACCTAATCATGCATTTAATTTTTCATTTTATAATAATCTTTGGAAAATTAAAAGTTGAATTGGGATTTAACGAATTAATGTTTATTTATCGATGCTTAAAGCCCCAAAATAGGTTTGGACTAGGGTGCTAGCACCCTTGTCTAGCCTATTTTGGACCCAATTCAAATATGTCAGTGTTGGTATTTTACCATTTAGAAATTCAAATCCATTTTTCAGTTGTCGGTAATTAATTTGTAGGAAATTAAAGAATTGTATATAAATACAAGTCTTTTTCATCATTTTAAGTGCTAGAAGAATCCTAAGGAAATTGAGAGAATAATTGAGCACCCTTTAAAAGTAGTCAAGACAAGAATTTGTAGAATTATAGCAACATTATTTCAATCAAGCATCATGTTAGTAAGGCATCATGTCTTCATGTGAGTTTGTTTATGTTTCATGTTTATTTGTTTTATGAGTACTAACACTTGCAAGACTTCAAGTCAAGCATCCAATTCTCCTTGAAGGGGATGAGTACAATGGCTTTAGTCCATCAAGGAATGTAGATCTGAGTGGTAAGTTGTAGCAATTTTCAGTTTTTCACTTGTTTATCATTTAGCCTCTACCTGATTGAGGGTAAGATCTCTTTTATATCATCATAGCCGTTGTAGAGGTAGAAATGCTAAACCAAGGTTTGACTTGGAAAAGCCCCTATACGACACAACCCTTTCCCCTCTTTCTTGTGTGCAAGTTACAAATTTGAAGCGAATTGGGAGAGGATTGAAGATCTATGTATAAACAACACCAAATATGAAAAAAATGATCTATGTTGAAATCTATTGATACATGCCACACTTTCATAAATGAATGTCACAAAATATGAAAAAAAATGTATAAAGTATAAATAAATCATTGAAAACCATTCCTTATAAATTTAAAATTGATACTTCCCTAACATTGCAAAATTAACAAACCATGAAAAAACTTAAATGTATATTATTTAATAAATTTTATAAACTATAAAATACCAAATTAATACTTTTTATTAGAGATTATAAAATAATATTCTTAATTTTCTCTACTTAACCTAGCAAGTCTAAATTATTTAAAACCCTTTCTTTCATAGGATCTCATGGATTATGAAAGATAAGGTAATTATGAATACTTAGTAGGATAATAGATTAAAAATATATAATCAAAATTTAAGAGTTTCTTGGATGCCTCTTTGTGCATTTCAAATTCCTGTCATGATTGATATTTTGCTAGGTTTTAAACATTATGTATTTATAAAGCCATTGACTGTCAATGTTACTCAAAAATCCCACCCACACATAAAGGCCAAGTTGATGTTTGTAGAATGCTTCTGTGAAAGTAAATTATAAAAACCCTTTCACACAATGAGCAAACAAGGAAGTTGGCATTCTATCCTTGCCTATGCAATTAACTATTAAGTATTGATTATCTTGTTTGGATGCATTTGATCTCTTTGTGGGAAAACTATAGATAATGAAATACCATCTATGCTCGAATGCAAATAATAATATTAGTTGAAGAGTTAATGTTGGGAAACTATGAGGGAGTTTTATAGAACCCTTTTAGATTTATGAGTAGAGCTTCCTTTTTTTATATCTATATTGGTTGGTGTTTTTTAATATATTTAAAAATATTAGAAATTAGATTTATTTAGAGTTTAAAATTTATAATAATTATAGTATAAACAACAAACAATTACACCTTCCACACAAGAGATCTGCAAACAAGAATTGCTATATTCAACAACAAGGAAAAGTTACAAAAGAAGCTTTCAAGAAGATATGAAAGCTGTGATATTTCCCGTGAATAATATTTGAGAGATATTTACAATAAAGGTTGAATTCTTATAAGAGAAAATCCCTAAATGAGAAAGGGATCAGATCATGACAAGTGTCAACATCACATTAGATGTGACATAATGATCTAATATCTCAACTATTAAAGCATTCCTAAGTTTAACTAAAGTGTGTGAGAATAATTTAGACTAATAATCAATACTTGAGATTAATTAATTATTAGCTAATGTATGATAACTCTAACACCCCCCCTTAAGATGAACTTAGGGAGTACCTGGAAAACCTTAAAAAAGAGAATGCAAGATGGTTCCCAGCAAACAAGGCTAAGTAAGGTACCCATGTACAAACATAAGATCTCTATAATGTGGAGAAATAGAGAAAACCTCATCGGAAAAAACTCTACTCCAAGAAGAGATGAAAGCCAAGTGAAGGACTGAAGAAGCCTCCAAACAAGGCAAGGTTGTCCCAAAAGATAGGAACAAAGAGAACACCACAAAAGTATGAAGAAGCTGCAAGCATTATTGAAGAATGACTATTGTAATGCTGAAAGAATAACCTTCGTTGAAACATCTAATGATTAGGATCAAGAAGACAAGAATTTGTATGAGTTCCCTCAACGACACTACTCGAATTAGATGGAAAAAAAAGGAAAACACCTAGAACTTGAAGATACAAATGGAAAAGGTACCAAAAGTCTGAAGAACTAATCATGAGAAAATGGAAGGTCACCTCCAAAAATAGGAGTGTAAGAGTGTCCATATGGTAAGTGCCCCATCTCACTGAAATGCATGGGTAACTAGCCACTGCATTGGCCTAGTACATAGGAATAAATACTGTATACATAACTCACTCCAACGAAACGAAAGAAGTAGTAGCACCAATTGTAGAAACCCCCCTATAATGCTGAAAAGGGAGAGGCACAACAACTACATTGAAACTGAATGCTTGAAAGTAGTGCATGAAGAGGAACCAAGAGCCTCTTAAGGTGCATACATGAAAGTACGAGCAGATAGAAAGGATGTGAAAACAAAAGTCACATATGCATGAGAAAGGTATGGAGGAAAACAAAGGAAAACAAAGGCAAACATCAACCCCCATGGAACTTTATATCATAGTGCGAGTAAAAAAAGGCACAAATTGATGTGCAAGAATCCAAATACTACACATACAAAGCTAAGACACTTTATTTCAATGCGTTTACAAATGATAAATACATGCAAGGTGAGCCCATAAAGTCCAAATAAGATGACAACTAAGAAGAAGGATTTATTGAAAAAAAAACCAAAGATAAAATCTAGAAACCACCTACACCACTGCAAATAGCTCGGAAACATCTTTCCGACGATATGTCGTTTTCCCATTTTCGACATCGTATGCAAAAGTTATGCCGAAAATACTGAAGGCAACCTTAGAAAAGAAGATCTGAATTTTACTAGAAATAACAGGAGCCTGAGAAAAAATATCCAAAACATACCTACACCATTGGAAAGTGCTCTGAATTCTCTTTCTGACGATATCTCGTTTTCCCGATTTCGACATTGTGGGCAACAGTTATGGCCTCTGGAAGAAAACAACTCCTAAAGTGCAAAAAAACACAGTCTGCGGGATTAAATTTGACGACCAAATGACTGTTGCAGCAAAACTGTGAATCTAAATTGATGGTAAAACGGCCGTCACAACATTTTTACAATTTGGTTTATTTAAAAAAAAACAATAAAAAAAATTACATGGTATTTTTAAAGAAAAAAAAACATTTTTACCTATGCAGGTACGTACCTGTGTCCCCCTCTTGGTCTTTTGATTTGTTTTAAAAACAATATTTTTTTTTCAAAGCTTTTTCAAAAAATTAAAGATTTTTAAATAAATCATTTCACAATGAAAAAAAACTGCGATTTTTTTTTTGACAAAATTTTTACCTCGAAGTGTGCAAAGGCCGTACAACAATTTTTTTTGCCTCAAAAGTCAACTGCTTAGATTTCAATGATTTTATAGTCAATCTTAGGGTTTTTGGCCGATGCGGATGCAATGGTGAGGTCCATTTGGGCTCAAAATGCTCTGAAAAATCAGGCACCCCTAGATCTAGCCAAAAAACCCTTTCTTCAAACCCTCACAGATCTGACAAATGGAAGCCAATTTTGACCAAAGAAAAGGTCAATATTGACTATTTCAGAAGCTTTGGATTCAATGGAAAGGTCCTTTTCATTCCAAAATGCACCGAAAGTTCACCCACCTCCAAAATTTGCAAAAATTAGCAAAGGGGATTCAGATATAAAGCCTGCAACCCTTGTTGAAGAAGAAAACCTCATAAATCGAGAAGGGGTTCACTGAATCCATGCTCTGATACCATGTTAGAATTGTGAAACAAGCACAAAACCACGAGCCATAGGATCAAATAATAAACAAGTACACCTTCCATGCAAGAAATCTGCAAACAAGAATTGCTATATTCAACAAGGAAAAGTTACATAAGAAGCTTTTAAGAAGATATGAAAGTCGTGATATTTCTCATGAATAATATCTGAGAGATATTTACAATAAATGTTGAATGATTATAAGAGCAAAGCCCTAAATGAGAAAGGGATAAGATCATGGAAAGTGTCAACATCACATGAGATGTGACATAATGATCTAATATCTCAACTATTAAAGTATTCCTAAGTTTAGCTAAAGTGTGCGAGAATAAATTAAACTAATAATCAATACATGATTAATTAATAATTAGCTAATGCATGATAACTCTAACATAAATTATCAATGTATATATATATATACATTTAACGATTTTGAATATCTATAAAAAATAAAATTATAGATTATAAATTTAAGAGTTTTAAAAAAATTAAATATCTCTATCCATTATATTTACTCATTTTTTAATAAGAGGGGTAAACACTTTTGATCCGAAGCTATGAACTGGTGAGGTCACAAACATGAGACCTAATCCCAACTATAAATTCTCAACAATTACACCCTAGTGGGTTTGAACCTTGATGGAAAGAATAACAACACAACAACTTAACCATCACACTATGCCACTATTGGCAATGTGGTTGTAAATATATTAAAGCTCATGGATTTTTTGTAAATATACAAATTGAAAAAAGTTCAAGAAAAAATTAACTTAATTAAAAAAATAAAAATTATTAGAAATTATGTGTAATTTTTTTATTTGATTTGTCATGAATTATCAAATTGATTTATGGTCAATTTGATATGGGAGTTTATACTACTAAATGCTTCTACAATATATTAGTTATAGAAAAATGTCAAGTGAAAGTGAGAACAAGCATGGATAAATGTGCTTTTAAAGGCCTAAGTAGAGCACATGTGCATTTATATATAGTACCTTGTGGACTATTAAGTGATCATATGGATGTAGAGCAATATTTTTCTAGTTGAGTGGGATTTACTTTGTTTAGGTGGGATATTGAGACTATATAGTTAATTTCATCTATAGTAAAATACTTCATTCAAACAATGGATGACTCAACAATGTTTCATATTAAATTTAAAACAAAACATAAATTCAATTTTAACTTGAATTGGATCTACAATAAAAAATTTAGAAGTTTTTTTTCAATTGGACAAAATTAAGAGCATGGTCTATTAAGGTGAGAAATTATGATATAAACAAAAGATTCATCACCATCTAGATATAGTCCTTCCCATTAGATTGTGATTTAACTAAATAAAAAATAAATAAAAATAAAAATATGAATATATTACTTACAAGTTATAGTCCAACATAAACTATTTTTCATCTCTCTATAATTGAACAACTCTTCTTGATCTCTCTATACTTATAAATCTGTATTAATAATAGATATAATCCTTAGAATTTGATAATCACCTCTAACCATCATGAGCATTTAAGTACCTTTCAATTGATATATATATTTTTTTAAATTGTCAAAAAAATTCTAATACAAACTTTCAAGACATAATTTACTCATATATTATACAATCTCTAATTTAATAAAAAAATAAAATATCATATATACCCTTTCAAAATCCCTCTTTTACCCATAAAAGGGTCATAAATTGTACAGTTCAACACCACTAAGCTACCCTTAACTCTTAGAGAGATACTTTGAGAGACTTTACAATACAATTGTTTCACATTCAATCTCTATCAAAAACCTACTTGAAGCCAAACCTCTTTAAACCCTTTTACATGACTATTGTCTATATATAAACAAAACCAAATATGAAAAAAATGACCTATGTTGAAATCTATTGATGCATGCCACACTTTCATAAATGAAAGTCACAAAAATATGATTTTTTTTAATAAAGTGTAAATAAATCATTGAAACCACTCAATAAATTTAAAATTGATACTCCCCTAAGACAAACCATTAAAAAATTTAAACATATCATTAATACATTTTATAAACTATACTTTTTATTGGAGACATTGTGAAATAATATTCTAATTTTCTCTACTTAATATAAAATTAAAAGTATTTCCAATAAAAATATTTCAACTTTTTTTATACAAACATGAATCGTCATTCCATGGTGACATTCAAATTAAATTCCAGAGCATAAAAATAATTGAATAAGAAGCTCACCCATCTTAAGACTACAAGGATGCCTGGCTTATTTTGCATAACATAAAAAATAAGTCATAAGTTACTAACAATGCATAATGTAACTGTTCATGGCCGAGGATATTAAATGGCAATGGCAAGTGTTGTTTAATCACACTCAATTCCTCTATGACCGATTTTAGCAAGCATACCATAAATATAACCAACAACAAGCAGCTTAAATTTTAACTGCTAAAAAGTTGCCATTAATACGACCAGAACTAAGTATTTTGTTTCTATTCTGGCAGTGCAATTCACCTGCAGTTGATCGAATGGAATAACTCAAGTTTAAGATTTTGTGAATCAATGCCAGAGCTAATTGCGGGGACATTTATATCAAGTTTCTAAAAGAGTTCCTTCTCTCATGCACGAATGTTTCAATCCCCTCTATATATACAAAACTCAAACCATGCTCTTTATAGTGTTGCAGTACCATTGTTTTCCTGCTACATGATGATTGTGCTTCTGTTACAGATGAGCCATATCAATGGAGAGATGTTGAAATGGGAATATAGTGATGAGAGGTGTTGAAATGGGGAATGTAAATTACAATGTAGTGATAAGAGTTGTTGAAATCTAGAATGTAGAGGAGTACATATATGTAAAGTTGAGAGAGGTTGAGAGAGGTTGAAATGAAAAATGTAGAAGAGTATGTAGATGTAGCGATGTAATATGTACATATAAAAGTCTTTGAGATCAAGGATATCAAAGAGCAGTTATATATGGTTGATATGGAGGAAGTTTTAGTGTAGAATATTCTGCTTAAAATATTCTTCTAGATAAGTTTGCTAGTTGCTAAATTGTTAAGATATTGATTACTTTGTTGTGCAATCTTGCATGGAGCTGCATGCCTATTTTCTAGTTGCCAATTTCCATTCTAGATGGCTCTTTTTCGTACTTTATATATTGTACTCATTCTTAAACTATTATTTCAATGCAATTATTTAGAATTTATTCTTATCTCAATTTTTACAATTGTATAATTTATAACTCAATTAGTATTACTGAAATTCTCACAGAAAGTAAATCAATTTAGAACTTTGTAGATTGTAATTACTTGAAGGTGAGTCACTTGTTAACCATTAGTTAGAATTTGATAACGCATTTTTTTTTGAGTTTTGCATTTTTTTTTTTTAGTGTTTTAATTTATTATTATGTGGATAGACTCTACAATGGCAGCATATCTAAGTGGTCAGCAAATCCATGAAAAAAAAACAAAAAATCTACTTTTTATTTTCTTGTGCAATGATTTTTTCTATTTTCTATTTTCATGTGCAATGATTTTTACTTCAATAGACGTAACTCTACATTGGAGTGAAGATCTACTTTTTATTTTCATGTGCAATGATTTTTTATTGATTTTTTCAATTATTTAAAAAATAAACAATATCACAAAATTATATTTTCATGCGTGAAAAAAAAAACAAAAATCTACTTTCTATTTCTATTTTCATGTGCAATGATTTTTTTATTGATTTTTTCAATTATTTAAAAAATAGACAGTATCACAAAACTATATTTTCATTGTTTAATTACAATATTTTTTGTTTCTTTCCATCTAACAATAATTTTTTATTTATTTTGTGTTTGCTAATTGAAAAAATAAATAACTCGATATCTATAAAATATAAGAAATTAGATTTATTTAGAGTTTAAAATTTACATTAATTATATCTATAAATTGTAAATATATAAATTATAAATGTAATTGTTCAGTTTTTTTTAAATATAGAAATTTAAATATATTATGTTTAAATATTAAAATTGTAAATAAATGTAGTTTCTTATATATTTTTAAAAGAAAAAAGTTAAAAAAAAAAAACTTTATTAAAAAAAGATTTATTAGAAATTATGTGTAATATTTTTTATTTGATTTGTTGTGAATTGTCAAATTGATTTATGTTCAATTTGATATGGGAGTTTATACTATTAAATGCTTCTTCTATATATTAGTTATAGAAAAAATGTTAAGTGGAAGTGAGAACAATTATGGACAAATGCACATTTAAAGGTCTAAGTAGAACAAGATTTTTCTAGTTGAATAGGGTTTACTTTGCTAGGTGGGATATTGAGACTATATAGACATTTTTATCTATTGTAAAATACTTCATTCAAGCTATGGATGGGTCAACAACATTTCATATAAAATTCACAACAAAATATAAATTCAATTTTAACTTGAATTGGATCTACAATAACAAAAAATTTAGAAGTTTTTTTTTTTTAATTAGACAAAATTAAGAGCATGGTTTATTTAAGGTGATAAATTAAGACATAAACAAAAGATTCATCACCATCTAGATACAATCCTCCCCATTAGATTGTGATTTAACTTAATCAAAAATTAAAAATATATAAAATTATGATTATACTACTTACAAGTTATAGTCCAACATAAAACATTTTTTAATCTCTCTATAATTGAACAACTCTTCTTAAACTCTCTATAATTATAAATTTCTATTAATAATAGATAATCACACCTACCCATCATGGTCATTTAAGTAGCTTTCAATTGATATTTTAAAAAATATATAATTTGTCAAAAAATTCCAATAAACTTTCAAGATATTAGAAATTTATTATTATAATTTACTTATATATATATTATATAATCTTTAATTTAATAAAAAATAAAATATCAAATATAAAATTATCTCAAAATTTAACAAACAAATTGTACAATCTATAAATTATAAAATTGTAAAATACAATATTTTCAAATGATCTATATTAAAATTTTAAAATATAAATTCAATCTAAAATTTAGAAAACAGTACATTAATTTTTGGGGGGGATGATTGTATAGCGTCTACATTATTCTGGACATAGTATACTCCAATTTCTCTATAATGTTTATATAGAAATCGATTGCTTTCTCAACAAGCTTGCAATACATCTAACAGAAGAAGAGTTAAAATGTACGTTGATGGGTGTTTCTCATGACTAACATTTGATGAATTTGGTAAGCTTTGTCAACCTGTTCTGGATGAGAGCAGGTATAGTACGAGTAAAGGTAGCAATGAAGAGAGTTAGAATTTATCTCTAACTGAGGCATTCAAAGTTTACAATTTGAATGAAGATGGATGTATTTATTCTAACGAGCTTCAATAAGTAGTGTGTAATTTGGGATTGATAGAGCAAGGTGGGCATTATTTGGAGGGTTGCAAGAGAATGATATGCAGATATGATGAGAACTCCGATGGCTTCATTATTCTTCGATTTTAAGAAGATGATGGTCATCAATCCTAAAGGTCTAGTTGTATAGATTTTGTGTATGTACCATACGAGTATTCTTAGACGAGTCACTGTATTGGTGTCAAAAATATAAGTTTTGTGATAGTTGGTATGAGTTTTCCACAGTTCATAATAGTTGTAGAGCAAACTTTTGGATTTAACTGTGAATGCTTTTTGATTGATGTTTTGGATCACATTCGGTGATCCATCATCAGGAAGAGGAAAGAGTCAAAAAGCATACACAGTTAAATCCAAAAGTTTGCTCTACAACTATAAGTTTTGTGTTTAAAGTTGAATAGCACTTTAGGATATATAAGATCACTGATATATAAGATAATTTATCTATGGTGTCTATTTTAAGTTAGAGACGAATTTTGCAATATTTTTTGGGCATCTCGCAGTGCAAGTTTCAAACAGTTTGATCTACTGTTTTAGAGTTGAATTTTGCACATTTATATTTGGTGTATTAATTTTTCAAGGTCTTCTTATGAGTTTTAAGATTAAATCATATTCGGATTAACATTAAGGTCAGGAGTCTTTCAAACACAATTTTTTTCCTTTTTTTTGGTTCACGAGCTCATTTTGTGTGGATTTGGATTCACGATTTCTTCAAACATTTTTAACTTAAATATTTTTCAAAGCACATGGTTTTATTAAGGGATTGGCTTAGAATCCTTTTTTAGGTATACTTAGATTTGACATGCTTTTAAGGTGAAAATTATTTTCATCATATGAAATGATATAAATTCTATCTTATTTTCTAAATATTAAGTTGATACTATTTTTTTGCTTTACACTAAGGCAATGACTTGTTCTAGTGTGATTATACAGATATAGGTGCAAGACAATAAGATTATGCTAGAGGTGACACTTATTCAAATACTTTTGGTTCATTGAGACAATGTCCTTGTGCATGATTGTTAGATTCCCTTCATCCCTTACCTCTAGTTGAGGTTGTTTTTCATGTTGTGGGTATCATTAGGGATGTAAGTTCAATCTTCTTGTGAAGAACAAAAGGTCCATTCTCATGCTTTGCAACCTCTTGTAAGAAGAGACAAGGACTAGTCTCAACCTAGGTCAACTACCACTCTACTTCTCCCTAGGCTCCTAGCCATGTGTTTAGTGGTTTCTTGACACTTGCAAGTTCTCTCACTTTGCTTTTGTTATATTACCTACTTGTGACACTTGGTCGTTTGACAAAGAAACTAAGGATGAAGATGGTAGCGATGGACGGAAGCCCCTTGATGTCACTTTAGACCTTGTTGATGTGTGAGGCAAACCAAATGACCAAGACCCACTTTTGCTCTAACTATAACTCTTGCTTTTGTCACTTAATGACATATTTGTTTGTTTTATTTTGATTCAAGCTCCTCTCTATATGAACTTTAAGGGTGTGATTTTTTTCCACCTACCTTCTTTTAAATATGTGTAATATTATTTTATAATTAAGAATAAACACACTTATCTATCAAAAATGATATGATGATGTAGATTTTAAAGTTATAAAATGGGAACTAAAATAAAACAATAAATAAAAACCATTACTTTTAATGCTCACATACAAAATAAAAATATTAAATTTAGTATTACAACTAAAACTAAGTTTCTAAACTGATAGTAGTAGAGTTGGCTTGGGCAGTGGGTTTGCTCCCCATTGGTCTTGGGTTCGACTCTGCTCTCGGGTTTAAAGGTGAGGCTTCTTGCGGGTGGGGGATTTCACTCGCAGGGGACTAGTCTTGCCCAAGGGCTGTTGGGGTGGGTCATAGGGACACCCTGTAGTATCAAAAGAGAAGTTTCTAAACTGATATATTTAAAAATGATTTTTTTTCAAAATAATCTTATATTTTAAGAGTAAAAATGATTACTTTTAAAACTTACTCAAAGTAAAAGTCTTAAATTTTTTATTATAATTAAAAGTAAGTTTCTAATAGTATACTTAAAATAAAATAAAATAGTCATGATATTTATATTTTAAGAATTTATAACTTCTAAAAATTAAAAAAAAATTGTTTATATTCTATTTAAGATTATGTTATATTTTAAGAGTAAAAGTATTCTAATATCATTTATAATATTCTTTCAAAATATTTTAGATGATTATATATTTTTATATAAAATATTAATGTGAGAGGTCAACTTGGAATTTCTAACAATAAATAAAATATTTAAATTAGCCATTGTTAGAACTCAAATAAACCACTCCCTATAAAATTTATTTGAACACAAGAATAATGGAAACAAAGCAAAAAAACAAGCAAAAAGCAATGAAACATTATCCTAATGATCAAAAAAACATCTTATAGGGGGTGCTTCTTTGTTGTGGAAAGAAGCCCTTTCCCAATCCCTTGATAAGCTCTTGATGATGGAGATGTGTGATTCTTGACTATAATGAAATTGCTATAGACTGTGGATGCAAGTTATCTCCAAATCAATAGAAGAATCCCCTGTTTATAGAATAGAAGGATAGAAGAATGAAAGATATGAGGAATGTGGGATAAAAGACAATCCAATGACATTGTGCCACTTGTTAGCATTCCAATGGAGAAAGGTTGTGCATATTTTGATCAATGTGCCAAAGAGGGGGAGATTTTAAATTCAAAAGATGGCTTGTTGGAGGGACAAGACATTTGGGAGAGAGATTTGAAATGGAGGAATATTCCACTTGAGATGCCTTTTTGAATGAAAATGGGGAATTAATAAATCAATTAAATTGATTTATTTGCACAAGTTGCAAAATCTAGAGGATTGGAGTGATTAGGATTAGCATTAATCATGATTTGATTAATTAAGATGGAGATTAGTTGATTTTGACATTTGACTTAGATTTTTGGATTTATTTAAATCAAATGGGAGGAATAATGAGATGTTAGTGATTTAATTAAATAAATTTGATTTATCCAATTAATGAAGAACTTTAAAAGTTAATTAAATGAGATTGATTTATTTAATTTAAGGGGAACTTTAGGATTGATTGATGACTTAATTAAATAAAATTGATTTATTTAATTAAAGGGGAGAATACGATTTAATCAAATAGAATGATATATTTAAATAAAAGAGGAACATTAGACTTAATTAAATAAAATGATTTATTTAATTAAGAGAAGATAACGATTTAGTCAAATAAAGTAGATTTATTTGATTAATAGAGGAATTAAGATGATTTAATTAAATAAGGATTATTTAATTAATTGGTTAGTAAAGAAGTGATTTAGGCAGAATTGATGTTGGTAAATCAGGACTAGATGCATGTATATTTTACGTGTCTACATTTTGCCCCTCTTTGAAGCAATGTACTTGTTGTGTTGTTTCAAAGAATAATCTTGCCGAGATCGAAATTCAAAAATTTTATGGTTTTTTTGGATGCCCCAACAAAAAGAAGTATACTGGTACATTTCCCCCTTGAGAGATCGAGTGAAACGTTCGATTTGAAGGTCGATCTCGTGACAAAGAGGTTCAAGATGGACGTATAGATGGCTATGATGATGATTCAAATGAGATGGTTTTAAGATGCTTAAAATGATGATGCATTGCATTTGAGATGGATGATGTGATGATGTCTATATGATTATGCAATGGATGTTTTATGCAAATGTATTGTTTATGAGATGCTTAGACTAACAGATCTATATTATGATGGAAATGCAATGTATGTGAAATGATATGAATGATATGCAACATGCTGACAGTTTATGGATGCAGGATGGATGCATTAGCGATGGTGATTAACTGATCCCGGTATCGTGTTAGTGTGGAGAGAAGAAAGAAGAAATAAGATGATGACAAAAAGATTCAACAAGCCAACTTTATTAGAGATGATGACGAGAGATGGATGATTTTCTTAGATTAGGAATTGGGACTTTAAAAGGGCTACTTACCTTATGTTTGATAGCACACATAGGCACGATGCATCAAGGTATAAAGAACCAGGATGGCGTTACACCTAGTGTGATGGAATTTGACTCGACAAACAAATAGGAGTATTCTTGTTGACACCTGACATACAAAAACCTTGCTAGGGTGCACTTTCGGAGTTTCAAATATCTCAGACCAAAACACAAAAAGGTATAACCTATCAATGCAATAGTCAACAAGCTGTCCAAAACACCTTCCATACTCATCTAACAAAGCAAGTATTCACCATTGTTATATTACAAGAATGTCCAACAAGCACAACAGACAAAAGATAATGATTGTTTCCCCATTCCTTTCTCTCTAAATCGTTTTGAGTAGACATCAACGAGAGGTCATTGGAATGAGCATAATAAGATAAATCAAAAGAAAAGATCAAGACACAAACAAGTCAATTTTCTTCATACCTCGAGCCAAAGGGGTGTGTTTTGTTTAGGATAAGTATCCAAAGTGATTTGCCAAAGATAATGCCCATTGTAGGAAGGATGCATCCTAGGACATGTTAGTGGATGGTGGCAAGTTGATAGGTTGTTTGAAAGGCTGTTGATATAAGGTCGATTGACATGTTTGTGAATGATCAAGAGTTTGATTTTGCATTTAAAAGTTGTTTTGATTTTGATTTTATGTTTGAAGTTTGATTTTGCTGATTGATGTGGTTGTTTCTATTTGTTTCAAATGCCAAAGGATGAAGGTGATGATTGATTTATTATGGATGAGATTATTGTGGGTGAAAGCGAAATGGGACGGATGGATTTTTTCAAATATTTGGATTTTTTTGGTGTTTCTTTTGAAATGTTTTGAGGTTGTTTTGATTTTTTCAAATTTTGCAAAATGTTTTTCAAATCAAATCTCAAATGTTGTGGTGTTCGATTTTATATGAGTTTATTTTGTTTTGGATTATGGTTTTTGAATGTTTTTATGTTTTTTGTTTTTTTTTGTTTTTGGATTTTGTGTCTCGGGGGTTGATCAAAGATTAGCCTTGCCTACGTTTAAGCTCAGAGACGACGTAGTTCAGATAGCATGTTTTTGACATTTTTTAGTTTTTGACTTGTTTTGGATTTTGATATGTTTTGGATGTTTTTGGATTTTTTGCATGATTTTAACGTTTTGGATATGGATATGTGTGATGATATCAGTGCTCTATTTTGAGATTTTTGCTGAAAACCAAGCTACGGTTGATTGATCAGATTGATGGATTGATGATGATAACATTGTTGAGGATACACAACAATGCAAGGATAGTGTTAAGCAACACAAGGATTAGGATGGATATCCCAAGATGATGAGGGATTGATTAGATTTGATTGATCATGATTTTGAAGCTTGATTTGGAACAAGATTTGTCTAAATGATTTTATGTGATGTTGAAGTGCTAATTAGATGCGACTAATATTGATTGTTTGGATTGATGTTCGATGAAAGATAAAGCTTGATAAGGAACATCTTCTCGTCAAAATATGCCATGGGCTAGGGATTTGGTTTTTTGGCTCACAAATGCTTGACCAATTTGATTTCACATTTTTCCAATGTTCGGATCGCCACATAAGTTGGAGGATATAGATCAAGATTTATTCCTGAAGCAAGATGTAAATATTTTCCCCAGTGTCTAGCAATGTATGAAATGCCATGGGTGGATTCTTGGATAGGTGTGTGGATGGATGGGTATGGATTATCTTGCGATAAGATAAGGTGTTCGAATAGAGGATGTTCATTTGGATAATGCTTCATGGCTCAAATAATGTCGGGTAGGATAGGATCAATGAAAATGACCCATGTCAAGATGTTTACCATAAGCAAGTGTAAAGTGTGCACCAAAAATTTTCAAGACCAAGATAATTTGGAAGGTGGATGAAAATGGATGGGATATATAGTTTATGGATGAATGGATTTATTATGGATAAGATGGATTGAATGTTGGATTTATTATGGATGAGATGCTTTCACCTAAATAAGCACACATAGATGCTCGATTCTACACATGACGTTTGTTTGCCAAGTTTTCATCATGGTACCTGCCCAAAGTGCCACCATAGTGGTTTTCACTAGAGGACGATTTTTTTCTTTATTGTTTTCAATCCCTTTTCTGATTTTTTTGGATTTTTGATCTTTTTGATTTTTTTGTATTTTTTTGAAAGATTTTAAGCTCATGCTGAACCACTGGTGGTGTCGATGTAGATGCTTCTGTCATAATGTGCCATTGATATCCTTCTTGAAGAAGTTGCTTTGCTAAGATACGTGCACTTTAATGCAACTTTTGAGTTTCTTGATATGCTTTGTTGATACCAGAGTTAACTTTGTCTTTGTGCATACATTGTGATAGAGTGCCTTTTGAATCCTTATGATGAAGGGTGGTTGCCAATACATGGTCAATGTGAGAATTGGATATCATGCGTGAAGGCATGGATGGAGTGTGTTTAGGAATAAAAGATGGATTGGTTGACAATTTGGAACCTTTGACTCTGCAAACTTGGGAAGATGAGCAATGATGGGTGGATATGAAAGTGTGCATGGAATTAGGACCAACTGCTTGATATACTTTGTACGTTGCTTGAGAAGCCTACTTTTTCCTTTGTGGACATCTTTGATGGATACTTTTCCATTTTTTATTTTTCCCCATAGTTTCTTTGACTAATGGAGTTTGATAGGGATAATCTTTCTTTGTATATTTTGGTATCCACGTGTATTTGATTTGTCCTTCATGCTTCGCTACTTCTTTTCCTTTGATGAGGTTCTTCTTGCTTTGATTTACATCCTTCTTTTGATGTTGGTCTGAATTTGTGGATGGGGTGATGGGTGGGTGAAGATTCATGATGTGGTTGGTTGCAGTATTGATATCAGTTTCATCATAAGGATTCTTCATGCTCCCTATGTTGATGTTTGCTTGAGACAAAGTTTCCCCCAATATGGTGGTAGTAGCACCTTTGTTCCTTGATTTTGCTTGTTTTGAGATGTCTTGTTCAGTAAGAATTCTCTGATAAATGACCACTATAGATGATGTGATTTCAATTTGCTACTCTACTGACTCTGGAATACCCTGTTTTGTCTGACTCGTTTCCTTGAGTGGATAATGCTGGATATCCTCATACATGATGTCCTCAATCTGAATTTGGGATATATCTGATCCTAATGTTGACAACTCTGTTTGACTATAGGAATCAATAACCTGCTTTTTTTGTAATAATATCAGGAGTAAATGAATCCTGTTTTGAATGAAGATCATTTATGTGTCCATCCACAAAAAGCATCTCATGGGTAGATGGAGGAGTAAGTGCTATGTGGATATGATCATCTTGTATAGATAGGAGAGTATCCATTAGATCATTGTAGTATCTTGGAGATACAAATTCTTGATCTTGATTAATTTTGGGATTGCTTTTGACATGCTTTGGATCAAGTTCTTGACATGGGTCAGTTTCAAAGGATGGATTGCTTACAAAGGGTTCTTGGACATCATCATTAAAGTCACAGTAAGTGGTTCAATATCCTCTTGATCTTTGAGTGGACTTGGATCAAATGTTGAGTTGAAGATTCCTTTAATATCTGCAACCATGAGGTTGAAGGATGTCAATATGTCTTGGAATGGACCATTGCTAGACTTTGGTGAAAGACGTTGATCATGCTTTAGAATGAATTCTTGAGATATGTCCTTTAACCCATAAGGCGATGTAGAGACATTTTCAATATGATTATTGGTCGATGGATCATAGATTATGTCAATGGGATCAAATAATTCTAACACTCCTTGAAATAGATCACTAAAAAGTGGCTCTTGATGTATGGTGAGTTGATCATCGGATGGGGTAGAAACATCTTCAACGTGCTCATTAATGGAGAGATCTTGAACATTGTTTTCAACAATTGTGGTCAGGAGATTGTCAATGCTATCACTAGTGGTTGAATCTTCATCATTGTCCCGAATAGTTATTATTTTTTGATCAATTAGGTCTTGGATGATATTTTTGAGTCGAATGCAATTTGATGTTGTGTGACCCTTTATTTTGTGAAAATAAAAAAGGCGCTTCTCGTCATACCAAGGCGGTTTTACTAGGGGTTCTTGATAGTTCTCATAGATAGGTATTTTAATGAGATTTTCCTGCACCAACTATTGCATGACCGATTTGATTAGTTTCCCAAATGGTGTGTATTGTTGTTTGTTAACCTGTGAGATTTGTACTTTAAATTGACCTTGTGGTGATTGATCTTTGAGATGGGGTGATTGATCTTCAAGATGTGGTGATTGATCTTCGAGATGGGGTGATTGGGTTTGTTGTTGATGTTGTTGATCTTATATCCAACTTCTTGACATTGGAGATATTATTCTTGATGTGGTTGTGGACACAACTCGATGCTTTGATGACATGGTTTAACCAATGGAAGAGTGTATTGATTTTGGAGTGAAGATGTCTCTTGGCTCAATAATTCAATTAGTTTGGCAAGTGAAGCAAGTTGATCTAGCGAAATTTGATCTTGATTTTGATTTTGACTCCCTTGATATAGTTGATTCTTTTGTTCAAGTAGATTTGGAATGTACACTTGTGGTGTTTGTATGGGATCATGGAAAAATTGATTTTGGATAATGTTCTATTGTGGGATGATGGTTGGATTTTTCATTATAGGTTGAAATTGAACATTGTTGTGGTTGGGAATCCCATTAGCTTGATTTAGGTAACTTTGATTTTGCATGGTGTTACCTTGACTTGGATCAATACATGGAGTCATTAACATCTTGTTTGGACTTTGAACAACATTTTTATGATTCACAAACATATTTATCCCAAAGTTTACCAAGTGTGGATTTGAAATGTTTAAACTTGTACTTGGTATATTCACGTTTGGCATGTATGGATTTGGTGGGATAATGTTGTTCATTTGAAGACTCATGCATTGATTGTTCGGTTGATAGATTTGTATGTTTGGACTTTGATTTAAATCTACCATAGGGAAAGGAGTTTCAAAAGTTGGATTGAGCATACTCACATTTGTTGTACCATTGAGGTTTGTAGGATATAATGATCCCATGTATGGATTGTATAAATGTGAGTTTAGATAGCTTGTTGGCATTGTAAGGCTTTGATAGTTTGGTTGGTTTAGACTGCTCATGATGTATGAATCAAGTTTATATTTCATGTTATTCTTATGTTTTGACCTTGTTGACCTCTAAGGAATTTAGGACCAATGATGAGATGAAGGATGAAAAGGGTGAATGATATGGGTGTTTGAACTTTTAGGAACTTTGGATCAATGCTAGACTTTAGAATTTGATTTTGATTGTTTTGATTGGATAATGAACTTGTAGATCCCAAGATGTTGGATGTTATCTTAGGATGAACTCATTCAAAAGGGGGATAATTTAACTAAGTGTGTGAGGAAGGATTCATCCAAACACACCTAACTAAACAAGTGATTTTGATTTGGTTTAAGGATGTACCCAAGTCTAGACAATGATGTTTCCAAAGATCTAAAGTTGTTTGTGGGATGAGATGATAAATGTTTGGAATGGATGAAGTGTTTGATTTGATCCTAAATGAACCTAACAGGGACCTTGTTTATAAGACCAAGATAGTGAAGAACATGCTTTTCCCTAAGAGTAGTTCAAACCAAAAGACCAATGTTTGCATGGAAAACCATAAGACAAAAGATAACAAGCACATGTGTGAAGTTCAATTGATTTAATCTTGGTTAATGAATTGCTTTTACCACATCCACACTTCTTGATTAGCTTTTCAAACTAAATGTCTATGTCTTAATCTCTTTTCATCCCATAAAGTCCATTATGTGGAAATCAAGAAAATCAAGGCAATAGTTTCCTAGTGTTGACTTTAGTAGGAGAAAATGGAGATATAAATTCAAATGCTTAGAAACCTCTAAGGATAGAATCCCTTGGGCAAGCAATAACACTTAGATTTTGTCAAAGATATTTGCTCCTCCTAAAGGGTTTGAAATTTGATGCCCATGTTAAATGTTTGTTTTTCCAATGTTTTAAATCAAGCAAACTGTTTTGACTTCAATAACATGCACAAGCCTATGGATATTTGAGACAATATTTGTTGAGTCCCCACTTTGACAAGTTTAGCTATGCAGCCTACTTTTAGCGAATGGTTATATGTTTGACCACACAGGCTCCCCTTTATAGTGCACTCGCTTCTCGGGTCAGCCAAGCATCAATACCCATGAATCTCCCATGGCATACTTTCCATTTCTACTAAAAGCCATAAAATTGTGGGGCGGCTTCAGAATGACCATTATTGCACCAACAAATAGATAAGGATTTTGGCCTTTTTAAACAAGTGGTTTTAATGTAGGCATTCTGTTCATGGGGGATCATCCATGCGACAAGAGACCATTGCTTCCCTTCTCATTGGAACAATCCTCGTGATACTTTCCTTTGTTCAAGTACCCACACTTATATATAGGTTGGAAGTCGCTTGGATTTAGCGTGTTTCCAGTTGAGTCGTTCCCTTGGGTGATTACTTTTTCCCACAAGGAAAGCCCTCTAAGATAACAAAAAAGTGAGCAAACACATCCATAGTTTGATCAATCTTCGTTTAGAAACAAAGAGAGAACACATGCGATATGTTCCACTCGCCCTCGCAAGATTTGTTCAATTTTTAATCCCAAATGAAATGTGGAGGCAATCACTTACACAACTTAATATCGCCAAAAGCCTTTTGATTCTCAAGATTGCCATGAGGCGCGAGAGAAGCACATACGTCTTTTGATGATATTATTTTGAGTAAGTGATTACAAAATAAAGATGCACATGTTCATTTTAAATCCTCAAAGCAATGATTTGATTCTTTTTAAAGCACCAAAACGAAAGATGAAAGTTGCTTCAAGTTCAATTGTTAACCTTAAAAATTTTTTAGTAAGTTTTCCTAAAGTTCTTTTTAAGTCCTTTGTAGAAAAAATGAAAGCTTTTGTAGTGTTCTTTTTAGAGCCCAAAAAGACGTGAGTTGACCTAAAACAAAAAACTAAAGCATATAATGGAATCTCTAAGCATTTAAAAATGCTTTATCAACTCCAAATTTAATGCCCAATTCTCTTTAACTCTAAGATTCTTCCAAGACCACCTCTTATCTTTCAATGTTGCAAGTCCCTCGTGCAAACGGAATTCCTCTTCCTTCC
The DNA here is from genome assembly GCA_007258455.2 of Sequoia sempervirens. Lineage (NCBI taxonomy): Eukaryota > Viridiplantae > Streptophyta > Pinopsida > Cupressales > Cupressaceae > Sequoia > Sequoia sempervirens. The sequence goes on along the minus strand of VDFB02009412.1, from coordinate 40,008 downwards.
TTTACACCTATCAAGAAAGATAATCATGCAAGAATTAGATTGTTTAATTAAAATCATTTTAAGCATTAACTTCAAGCAATAAAACAATTTTAAATAGAAAATACTAATGATTTTAAACTAAGAAATGGAGAATTAATAAGAATCACACTTGCTATAAACTTTTACAACAAATATTGATTAGAAGAAGACAGTTTTCCAACAAAGCTCAAAGCCTCTCAAAAAGTCATAAATGAGCAACATTACTCAAGAGGATTCTTGCAATCTTTGGTTTTTGATTTTCAATTATTTGCTTAAGAAAGATACCGCGAGTAGCTAAAGATCTTTATAATAAAAGAAAGAGTAAGGCAGCTTGCAACAAATATTTCAAATCTATATTCAATGTTCAATACAAGCAGATGCATTAATGACAAAAGATTACTTCAAATCCACTCTTCCAATCGATATATGCTTGAACAATCATTTACCTATGTTTTCTCTTCATTATAGTAGCTGAATAGAAGAGTATTTGGATACAGTGAATGTAATACAGTTTAAAATATTTCCAATCAACTACTTCAAAATTTGATAGTTGTGGGATTTATTCACTTAACACAAACACATACTGTCACATCTCTTAATGAATTCCTATAACAAAAATCGTGCCTTGTCTTTTCTAAATCTAAAGATGGAATCATAGCTAGGAAATCGCAAATTGTGATAATCGGGGCCAGCATGGCGGGTATGATCGTTGCGAACCGGCTGGTTCGGGGCACTGGTGACTTCTCGTTGGTGGTGGTGGAGGTGAGCCAGCACATCAGAGGGCGCATCAACACCAGGGAATTTGAAAGAAATAAAGTGGAGTAGGGGGCGATTGATTCAGTATGACATGTGTCGGGTGGCACTTGGAGTGATAAGTGATGGATTGACATGGAATAATAGGCAGTAGAGAGCTTTGTAGGTGCATTTGAGAAATTCCAAGGTGGCACCAGGGAGAGTTGCAGGCAGGTTCAAGAGCCGGCCACTACCAGCGGTAGTGACAAAGCCATGAAAGGGAAGTGACAGAGATTATTTATAAGTGTCGATGAGAAGTTAAGGGAGAGGGGAGTTAGAGGTCGACAACGATGTAGAAGATCTGGGTGGCGACCATCTTTACACTAGTGGCAACAATGAAATGCCTGAAGGCAATGACATGCATGTTAAAGACTAACAGAGGTCGAGAGGGTTTGAAATGGTGATCATAGGATTTGAAGGGAATAACGATGGGCTCGATCTAGGGTTCATCAGTGGCAACACCCAAAAAAATGGTAGTGACCATCTACAGAGAGCGACAAACTGCAGTAGTCAAGGCTCTTAAATTGTTTGACAGGACGCTTCAACAACATGCCGAGCTTAGTTGACATGACGCCTACAACCAAGGCACATTCAATGTGTGAAAGAAACATTGATCTAATGCACACCACAAAAAGATCCTTGCATAATGATGCCACGAAATATGACTCTATACAAGTAAACAAACCAACAGCTCTCAACTACACGCAGTTAATGAAGATATAGTCAATCTATAAAGCTTTTACTATCTCAATCCGTACACAAAAGTTGAGAGATAAGTACCAGGATCTACTCAAGTACACAATAACAAGTAACTTATACACACTTTCATGCACTCTTAAACTGGCTGAGAACTTCTACATGCCTCTACCCACGCGACTCGTAGACTTGAGCCGTCTTGAAGCATTCAAGTCCAACATAGGCAATTCCTTTCTTCCACCGAATAGTGGAATATTTAATTGTTACCTTATTCTACCATAATACAAATAAAGATCAACTAGTTAGTAGAATATTTAATTGTTACGGTGGGCCTCAAAATGTGAGACGTCAACCTGCAATTTCTAACAATAAATAAAATATTCAAATTAGCCATTGTTAGAACTCAAATAAACCACTCCCTATAAAATTCATTTGAACACAAGAATAATGGAAACAAAGAAAAAAAGCAAGCAAACATAATGAAACATTATCCTAATGATCAAAACATCTTATAGGGGGATTGGTGTTTCTTTGTTGTGGAAAGAAACCCTTTCCCAATCCCTTGATAAGCTCTTGATGATGGAGATGTGTGATTCTTGACTATAATGAAATTGCTATAGATTGTGGATGCAAGTTGTCCCCAAATCAATAGAAGAATCCCCTATTTATAGAATAGAACAATAAGAATGAAAGATAGGAAGAATGTGGGATAAAAGACGATCCAATGGCATTGTGCCACTTGTCAACATTCCAATGGAGGAAGGTTGTGCATATTTTGATCAATGTGCCAAAGAGGGGGAGATTTGAAATTCAAAAGATCGCTTGTTGGAGGGAGAAGAAAGTGTCTTAAATGCCAAGTGGGAGACATGTACAAGAGAATGTAAGAGGAGTTAATGCCTTGTTGGAGGACAAGACATTCGAGAGGGAGATTTGAAATGGAGGAATATTCCACTTGAGATGCCATTTTGAATGAAAATGAGGAATTAATAAATCAATTAAATTGATTTATTTGCACAAGTTGCAAAATCTAGAGGATTGGAGTGATTAGGATTAGCATTAATCATGATTTGATTAATTAAGATGGAGATTAGCTAATTTTGACATTTGACTTAGATTTTTGAATTTATTTAAATCAAATGGGAGGAATAATGAGATGTTAATCATTTAATTAAATAAATTTGATTTATCCAATTAATGAAGAACTTTAGAAGTTAATTAAATGAGATTGATTTATTTAATTAAAGGAGAAATTTAGGATTGATTGATGACTTAATTAAATAAAATTGATTTATTTAATTAAAGGGGAGAATACAATTTAATCAAATAGAATGATATATTTAATTAAAAGAGGAACATTAGATTTAATTAAATAAAGTGATTTATTTAATTAAGAGAAGATAATTATTTAATCAAATAAAGTAGATTTATTTGATTAACAAAGGAATTAAGATGATTTAATTAAATAAGGATTATTTAATTAATTGATTAGTAAATAAGTGATTTATGCAGAATTGATGTTAGTAAATCAGGACAGATGCATGTATATTTTACGTGTCTACAATTAAAATATGATATAAAATTAAAAACTAATATATTGGGTGGTCAACATGACTATTATCTATCCAATTCCAAGAATGTAGCTTTGGTTGTATTTATTAATTAATTGAAAATCATAATACAACTAATTTTTTATTTTCAATTAATTTATAAATATGATCAAATGTGCATTTTGGGGCTGGATAGACTTTACATGAACATGCCTTCCAAACTCTCATGAAGGAATCTGCAAGTTTGTTGAGTTTTCAAAATGGAATGTTACCTATTTAATTTGCAATTAAAAAAGGTAAGTAAAGGGATGACTATATTTATTTGTTTTATATGACTTAAAAAGTAAGTTTCTAAATTGATATATTTAAGAAATTAAGAAATATTCAAGATAATCTTATATTTTAAGAGTTTTAATGATTACTTTTAAAATTACACAAAGTAAAATTCTTAGATTTATCATTACAATTAAAAGTAAATTTCTAAATCAATATACTTACTAGTTGCAAATTCTAGTTGCATGTGCTTAGATTAAACAATTAATAATAAGTGCTAAATAATGGAATGAAATAAATTTAGACAAATCTAGATTTTTTCCTTAAACAAATTTATCTATTATGAAATATTTACATACAAATTTAAAACATAAAGCAATCCTAATGAAAAAAGAAAGTTGACATCAAATTGAAAAAAAAACACTACAAACTACTACAAATGAAAATAGAATGTTCCGGCCCAATGTCAAATCAATATTTATCTTACTTTTATGCAGGGCTTAAATTTGATGGCCGTATGACTGTATTTAGAGATTTTTGCCTTAAAATACAATCAAAATTTTAAGAAGATTGTATTAGATGAAAGGAGAGATTTTGGATAGACTGTCAAAATTTATATAGAATTATAATGATATATATATTTGATTTATATATAATTTTACTTACACTAAGATATATCATAATTTTTTAAGGGCATTTTTGAGTAGATAACCGTCATTAAAAAATTTGTTGACAAGTAAGATCTACGGTCAAATTTAAGCCCTGCTTTTATGTGATAAGTGAGATTTTGGAGACTTTTACATGATATTTTGAAGGTTTTTAAAATGTGATATATATAATTGTATAAAAATATAAAAGTCTATCTATAGAATCTAATGAATTTTAAAATTCCACATCAAATTTAGAATAGCCTCGAGCAGTGACGTCACACGTGGGCCTCACTCTCTTTTGCTTTGCTTTTCTATCTTATCCATGACTTTCGGGCCTTCGACAATCGTCTCGAAATTTCTCACGGAATAAAATAAAGTAAAAAAACAGAGAATTTGTACGGGCACTACCATTTCCAGGTCAGACTGATACCCTTAAATCAGAACAATCCGGAAGCCTCTAGTTCCTCTGGATTATTCTGGACATATATTACTGCGATTTCTATATATTGTTTATCTATGTTGAATCCGCAGCCAATACAAGATCTGCTGTTGTTAAGTTTATGTACAAAACTATGGCACTTTCATCTGTTCCTAATGAACTGCGCAGAATGTTTGACTCCTTAAATGAAAATGGCGATGAAAGCCTGAGTCTGCAAGAGATCAATTGCTTCCTCAACAAGCTTGGAATACATCTAACAGAAGAAGAGCTAAAGTGCATGTTGATGGGTGTTTCTCACAGACAAGATGGTAGCTTAACATTTGATGAATTTGTTAGGCTTTACCAATCTGTTCTGGATGAGAGCAGAGTAAGTACAAGTACAGGTAGTAATGAAGAATGCCAGGATTTATCTTTAATGGAGGCATTCAAAGTTTACGATTTGAATGAAGATGGGTATATTTCTTCTTCCGAGCTTCACCAAGTGCTGTGTAATCTGGGATTGATAGAGCAAGGAGGGCATCATTTGGAGGATTGCCAGAGAATGATATGCAGATATGATGAGAACTCCGACGGCTTCATAGATTTCCCCGAGTTTAAGAAGATGATGGTCGTCAATCCTAAAGGCGTTCACCTTTGACCTGGTTTGGTTGAATAGGGCTAATTAGGGTTTCAGACCATATCAACATTCTCGTATGAGCACATACCTGGTAAAAACTGTAGAAATCACGTGTTTTGGTTGGACTGTACTTACGAATGAGATTCGAAACTGTGTCTTGTCGTTTTCAGTCTTAAGGAATGAGGTTACATATTTTTCCTTGTAGTCTCCCATTCTTAAAGAATAATAAAATGTTTGTATTTTGTTTTCTAGTGAATGAATTCTAAGCTTACTTTTCCAAGATGGCGCAGACTATTTTGTGTCCAATAAAAATTGTACGAGTGAACATTTTTCCTTAACGCATTAATTGAATATAATTATTTAAGTTTAGGCTTACATTAATTAATGATATTGGATATTGGCAAACGGTGCAGGTGATATTATTTAGTTTTATGATTGAAGCATTAAGATTTGCGTTGAAGATTTTTGGAGTTAGGTTGATATTTTTTTTGGAAAATATGATTGAACTTTGTCACTAAAATGTCTTAGATTTTGTGTTGGTTTTTTGCTCTATTTAGAATCAAGTCTACAAATACAAGTATCTTCTTTATTTCTAAATTTAACCTTGTGCAATATGGAAACTTCGCTTTTCTTTTTGCCTAGTTGGTCATCATCTACTCGACTCTTCTATTAAACTTTTCAAATCTAATATAATAATTTTGACTTATTATCTATTCTCATATTTCTTAGTGCTAATATAAATATGCTTACATTCTTTGTCTAAGGTCTTGGTATACATAGCAATTTTATTTGTCTTAAAATGGTCCTACCCTAGAGTAATTTATCATTATGGCACCTTTGTTAGGGTTAGAAGGCATATATCTAATAGTCAAATGTAGATTTGATCAATAAAACAGAGAAATAAAACACATAGAAAAATTATAGCAACAACAAGACAACATAGAGAATTTAACGTGGTTCATCCAATATGGGCTACATCCACAAAACCGCAGCCATCCACTGATTTTATTATCCAGTGCAAAACATATTACAATCTCGTGAATAATGCCCAACTGCAACTCCCATCCCATCAAAACATATTAGTGTACAATATAGCATGATTAGTCGCCACATACCAACAACCTTTTAGATATTTCTTCTTGACTGATTTACATGCACCCATTTCATATATTGACACTTTCTTATCTTTTATATTGCACGATATATATATATATATACACATACATATATATATGTGGATGGAATATTTTTGTAGCCTTATTTCGAACAGTAAAAGGTGTGAACAGGAAGATATTCAGACTAACAAACAAGATGGGGACCCACAATTTTGTAGTGCGATTGCTTTATAACCAAAAACAAGTACGACAAGAGCATCTTTGATCTTAGTTAGCGTGGGGACAAACAACATCAGAGGAACATAATATCTAATGTCGATGAGACATTGAAATATCGGTAAGACAAATAAGATTGTCTCATCGACATTCTTCAAGTAATGATCAAAAGCATACACTGCTATACCATCAGGAAGGTGAGCAACATATGCAGTAGAGCGGTATACATTGCAACCCCACAGCAAGAAGCCTTGAGCAAGGTGGAAGTGCAATAAACAACAAAAGGGAAGGGAAAAACACCGCTATACCGCAACGATAATCACAAGTCTCCCCGACATGGTAGAGTTACACCGATATATAAATAAATATCATCAAAGGAAAATATCGATGAGACAGTGGCATATCGGCAAGAGACACTAACTTGTCGCATCGACACCGACAACCAACATTAGAGGAACATAAGATCTAATGTCAATGAGACATTGAGATATTGGTAAGACAAATAAGATTGTCTCATCGACACTTTTCAAGTAATGATTAAAAGAATACACCGCTATACCACCGGGAAGGTGAGCAACATATGCGATAGAGTGGTATACACTGCAACCCTGCAACAAGAAGCCTTGAGCAAGGCGGTAGTGCGGTAAACAACAAAAGGGAAGGGCAAAAAACTGCCATACCACAACATGTATAATAAGAGATAGTGGTAGTACGGTAATTGTAGCATCATTACAATTTACAACAATAAATGCAAAAAATCACATCAATTGCCAAAATTAAATGCTATTAAATTATTAAGAGTTGCAAAAAATAATATGATTGAATACCACGCCATCCAAAGATAAGTGAGTTTTCCGAATATCACACTCAATTGCAATGCACTAGCGTGGAAGGAGCTAAGGATACAAGAAGAAGTCCTGCAAGTGTGAAATACTCGGGTAAGTGCATGAAAACTCTTTGAAAGAGCTTTGTTAATATAAAAAATCTTTCAAGGTTTTGTCATCTGAAGCCATAGTAGAGAAAATTGAAACATGCCTCCTAAAAGAAAATAATTATAAATAAAAGAAAGTCAGCCTAAAATTAAAGATGATGAAACTAAAGTAAAGAAGAGACCACTCCATCAGTCCATATTAGATATACTTCCAGGGTCTACTGAAGAGGGTAGTAAGAAGTTTCTTGTGGACACCGCACAAAGTTGTAGGGATGCCCTCATTTCCAAATCTGGATGGGACCTATTTTTGGTGTATGATAGCTTACTCCAAAGGTTGCTTGCACTATCTTCTAGAAGACTTTTCACTGTCTCCTGCCTGGAACCTGCTACCAAGGGTTCTTGTTGAGCTTAAAAGACTATCCTAGTCTTGCTCCAACTCTTCTCAAAGAGTTGTCTACTAGTGCTTTACCTTTGGAAGACCAACACCTTTTGTATTTGCAAACTTCTTCTCAACACCTAGAAGAATCTAAGTGTCTTCTTCACCATCTAACTTGAAATCTTTGCAGGGGAGTTAGAAACTCTATTTCCATGCATTTCACCACCAATGGAATACATCTTGGAGGTTCTACTGTCCTCAATCTACCCGATCTCAAGCTTTTGCTTTTAAAAGGCCTATTCTCTACTAGCCCTTACTAGTCGGTTTTTGACCTTTTGTTCTTAAAATTGACAAAAAATCTATCAAAAAAAAGACACATTCAAGTACCCTTTTCAGTCCATTAAATCTTTCACAGGGTGTCAGACCTCTGTTTCATCCGTACAAGGGATTCCTATAATCTTGGATAGGAGGGCTAATTGACCTATTTTCTAGGGTTTCACTGCTTCCTCCTTCAAAGCTACTGCCAATGGATTGATTGATGCTTCAATCTTTATGGCATGTGAGGATCCTATCTTAATTCACCTGAAACCGTACAAATATCATACAGTGATACCTTTCCCCTGCCTAAGTTCTCAACTTTTCTCTACCAAACTCCTAACTGGGTAACAAGAGCTCGCCTAGGGTTTGGTTTTCAAAATGCTAGCTTCATTCCACATGATTCCTAAAGCTAAGTATTTACAAGTGTGTGGCTCCCCTTCCATTTCCTGCTAGTCTCAGGAAGATCCCGTGGACAGAGTTTAGAGGGGAGCCATTTATTTACTTGACTACTCAAAACAAGGAAAACAAGTAATCTACACTCTAATCTATGAATTGAAAACAACAAATCTACACTAAGCAACATGAAAGCGAATTGGAAATTACTCTACACTATCTAATTGACACAAATATAGTGATAAAACAGTGAATACAACGCCTTGCTATCTCTATTTTGCAAAACACACGGGATTTTTCAGAAAACACAGAAATATGCTAAAACTGTCTTCTATTCCACACAACAAAATTTGATTACAATGCTTCTTACTGATCTCTACGAGCCATCATCCCTATTTTGATGCCTTTCCCACATTCAAAGGAAGCTGATCGAGCACTTACTCCTGCTTTCTAGGGATTCCAATCCCACTAAGTTACATGCAACTCCACAACTGCGGTCATGCAACTTCCACAACAACATTTTTCAACTTATCTCTATGTTATGATCCTAATTTTTAGGGCCTCAATCTCCTTGCTGCGAACCATCAACTTCCTCAACTGCCTCTTGGCATCTTCTAACCACAAGGATAAGATTAGCACACATTTACTGCCCTACATTGCAACATAGGTTGTCTAAAACTAATTTAAAGCAACATTAACAACATTGATTAACTAAGTTGGATTTAGTCCTAATGACTAAATCATCCCACACTAACAAGACCTTCTAAGGTCCAAATCAAACATACTAAGATCCTGACTTGGCTAAGGTCAGGTACAAGCCAAAATTTGAACAAACCAAAATGGAGGTCAGCCTAGGTGCTCCTGCACCATCCTCCCCAAAATAGAAAATTTCAATCCACCCTTGGATTGAGCAAGTTAGGATCAATGCCCAACTTCTTGAACTCTACCTCCTTGATCCACACTGCATCTGCATCAGGTTGTCCATGTCTCTTGATTAGGTGTTCTTTATATTCTTTGGTCCTAGTTCTCTTGTAAACCCTGGTATCCAATATCTTATCAGCTTGCTTGACTGTAGCAGGGGGCAGTTTGAGTTCTTCCACATCTTGGATGACTTCTTGGATGGTCTGATCCATGTTTGGTGGTGGTACTCTGTAATGGACTAGGTTTGCAACATTAAAAATAGGGGACAGTCCACTATCATCTGGTAATTGTACCTTGAAAGCATTGTTTCCATACTTCTCTAAGATAGGACAGGGACCTATCCTCTTCATTTGCAGTTTATGAGGAACTCCTTTCTGCAGTCTAGACTTGTTCAAATGCACCATCACCAAATCACCAACATTGAATTGAACCTCTTTCCTATGCTCATCCACTTTAGTCTTATGCTTCATGGTATTTTTTGCCAATGTTTTTATGACTGTGTCATGAATTTCCTGCATTGCATAAGCAAAGTCATCAGCATATCCACTTCCTTTGACTCCATCCTTCAACTCTCTCAGCTCATAAACACCTCTAGGATGTAGACCATAAACAATTTCAAAGGGACTCTCCCCTGTTGATCTATTGACAGTATCATTATAGGCATATTCAGCTTGCCCAATAATCTGATCCCATTGTTGACCATACTCCTTGGTCAAGCATCTTAAGAGATTTCCAAGTGTCCTATTCACAACTTCGGTCTGACCATCAGTTTGGGGATGGTATGCAGATCCAAAGGACAAATTGGTGCCCATTCTTTGCCAAAGAGTCTTCCAAAAATGATTCATAAACTTAGTATCTCTGTCTGATACAATGCTGATTGGTAAGCCATGAATCCTTACTATCTCCTTAAAGAAAAGAGAGGCTATTTGACTGGCATCATTGGTTGTTTTGCATGGCACAAAGTGAGCCATTTTGCTGAATCTGTCTACAAGAACATAAACATTGTCCATACCTTGCCTTGTCTTGGGTAACCCAACTACAAAGTCCATACTTAAGCATTCCCATGGCCTAGAAGGGATAGGCAGTGGCTGGTATAGACCTACATTTGAAGAAGTTCCTTTGGCCTTTTGACACACTACACAACTCTCCACATACCTCCTGACATCTAGGTGCATTCTTGGCCAATAGTAAAACCTTTGAACCAGTTCCTGAGTTTTGGTGATCCCAAAATGACCACTCAATGCACCATTATGCTTTTCTTGTATTAAGTTTTCCCTAATAGAACCTCTAGGAACACATAGTTGATTTCCTTTAAACAAGAGATCACTTTGCAAGGTATATTCAACATATTTGCTATGGAAATGATTCTTGTACTCAACACATACCTTGGAAATATCTGCAAAGTCTTCATCATCTGCATATAGATCTTTGAAGTGATCTATTCCCATGCTCTTCAACTGGATTTCCTAAATTGTGAGGACTCTTCTGCTCAAGGCATCAACCACTTTGTTGAGAGCTCCTTTCTTGTGCTTGATATTGAAGGTGTAAGCTTGCAAATACTCCACCCATTTCATGTGTCTGTGACTCAACTTCTCTTGTGAATTCAGGAAACTGAGTGCTTGATTGTCTGAATACACAATGAATTCCTTGGGAAGCAAGTAGTGCCTCCATTTCCTTAAAGCCTGGACCAATGCATACATCTCAAGGTCATAAGAAGAATACTTCTTCTTGGCTTCACTTAACTTCTCTGAATGAAAAGCCACCGTCTGCCCTCTGATGGAAAGCTCCAATAGCTACATTGCTTGCATCACATTCAATGGTGAATAGCTTCTCAAAGATTGGTAACACCAAAATAGGTTGGGTAGCTATCTTTTCCTTCAGCAACTCAAAACTCTTGTTAGCTTGCTCATTCCATACAAACTTGGTTTTCATTCCTCCTTTAATGGTATCCAACATAGGAGCACAAATAGCACTAAACTGTCTTATGAATTTCCTATAGTATTGAGCAAGACCATGGAAGCTTCTTACCTCTGTTGCTGTCTTTGGAGTAGGCCAATTGAGGATGGCTTCCACTTTGCTACTGTCCATCTTCAAGTTGCCATGTGATAGCACAAATCCAAGGTACACCAGCTCTGTTTTGATGAACTCACACTTTTCCAGATTGATCATCAGCTTCTCCTCCTGCAGCTTCTTGAAAATCAACTCTATATGTTGGAGGTGCTCTTCTCTTGTTTTGCTATAGATTAGTATATCATCAAGATACACTACTACAAACTTGCCAATGTAGTCCTTGAGGATTTCATTCATGAGTCTCATGAATGTGGAGGGGGAATTAGACAAGCCAAATGGCATAACTAGCCACTCATAGAGACCCTCATTGGTTTTGAAGGCTGTTTTCCACTCATCTCCCTCATGTATCCTAATTTGGTGATAACCACTCTTTAAATCTATCTTGGTATAGTACCTAGCCTCACCTAGACAATCCATGAGATCTTCAATCCTAGGGATGGGAAACCTATACCTGATGGTTATCTTGTTTATTGCCCTGGAATCAGTACAAAGCCTCCATTCTCCTCCCTTTTTAGGTGCTAAGATAGTGGGAACTGCACAAGGACTAATGCTTTTCCTAATGAGACCTTGGTTAAGAAGTTCTTGAATCTGCCTGGCTATTTCCTCATTTTGTTGAGGTTTCATCTTATAAGCTACTTTGTTTGGAAGGGTAGCTCCTGGTATCAAGTCTATCCTATGACTTATGGCTCTTTTAGGAGGTAATGTTGCTGGTTGACCACTACTTACTATACCTTCATAGGTTTGCAACAATTCCTGTATATCCTTAGGTAACTCTTGCTTTTCAGCTGCTTTCTCTTTGATCACCTCTCTTGGCTTGATCATCACTGCATAGCCAACTCCTTCTCCTTCTTCCAAGGCTTTTAAGAACTCTTTCTCACCAGCTATGAGCAATTTAGAACCTACTATTTGCACCTTTGTGTCTTCTAACAAAGACTGAATCTTGAAGGTTACATTGTCTTTCTTGAAAGTGTAGGAATTCTTTTCTCCATCATGCATAGCTTGGCGGTCAAATTGCCATGGTCTACCTAGGAGCAAGTGACATGCATCCATAGGTAACACATAACACATAACTTTGTCTTTGTACTTGCCAATTGAGAACTGTCAGAACCCTGGTGGTTCTCAAACTGAAACCCTAACTGATATTTTGAGGTTTTTTGCAAGTTTTGTGATTTTTTTGTATTTTTTTGTGTTTTCAGGCAAATAATAAAATATGCGATTTTGCTAATAAATGCAAATAAATTCCAAATAAATTCTAGAACGCATTTAAAGACTCAAATCTTGCTCAGGAAACAAGGCGCATCAATATATTATCTTATTCGAGCTTTTACAATGTCAAAATCTGAACAAGGAAAGCAATACTTGAAAATTTATTAAAGAACCTGGTATTTTAGAAATGGCGGCTGTAATAAATGCAGAATTGTACGGCCAGAAATAAGATTGAATCTCCAGCCTCGGAATACAATGCAAGATCTCCAGAAAAGCCCAAGAGAAACCCAACGCCTAGGACTGAGAGCCAGGATCTGAAAGCAGGGCGAGAATCTCTGAAGAAATAAAGTATGGCCTGTAGGTACAGAAGTACGGCCTGTCTGCAGCAGCAACAAGAATGGTACAGACTCCAAGAAAATGATGCCTGATCTCTGAATAAAGCCTTCTGATAAAATCGCCTTGTCAAACTGATGATTTCCTCTGTGAATCTCTGAATAAATAACTGAATAATCCAAACTGTGATCTTTGGATGAAACCACCAAGTGCAAGCTTCAACTGATATTTCACAGCCTCAGTCTGCCTGATCTCTGAAGAGTTTTCGTTCTCCAGAAACGATTGTCTGCCAGAAACCCTAGGGTTTGCAAACTCCAATGCTCAGAGCAATAAAGACAAAATTGAATAATAAACAGGATAGTTCGATTTTGCCTTGAGAAGGTATATATTGCCTTGAAGAAAATTCGACCCAATCTCCATTTTAATAAATCATTTAAATTAATGATTTAATTTGCACTTTTGACTTAGGAGAAATAATTAATTATTGGCGTCCACTTTTAATGAATATAAAATACTCATTAAGTCACATTTTAATAATTTATTATAAAGTATAACAAATACTTTATAATTAAGCCAAATAATTAAATATTTAAATATTTCAATAAAGTGACTTTATTATAAAGTCAAAATATTAAATATTTAATAATCCATTAAATACTCCTTATTTCTCCGTCTAAACAACCAACTGCTGAACTGGGTCGATTCTGAGCTGAATGGCTGAACCAGGTGCCCTGCCCGAAATAGCAGCTTCCGCCTGACCTAACTTTCTAAAAATAGAAAGTTTCCTGAAAATGCTCACTGGAAGATTCTGCGAAGGCCCAACCTGATACAACTGCAAACTGGAGCTACCAAACACTGAGCAACGGCTCCAAATGATCCTCTGCACACTCCTGTCAGCCTACGAGGATCGAGAAATGATGAGCTAACCTGATACCGGTACGTGTGACTTCGGTCGAGACATGGCCGGTCAGCCCTCCACACGAAATTGCTGGATCCTCAAGCAATCTGTCACCGGATCTTTGCAAGATCTCCTCGACTCCCATGTAGCATCCTCAGGCAAATCTCTCCACTTGGCCGAGATATTCGATCCTGCGCCTCTAGTAGGTGTCTCTCTCATCTAGAGGGATAGTCACCGGTGCTAGTATCAATTTCCTTAAGTCATCAAGAGGTGGCAAAGCTGGAGAGGGTATCACATGCTGACCCAATGCCTTTTTCATGCGAGAAACGTGAAATACATTATGGACCTTGCTATCAGCTGGCAAGTCCAACTCATAAGCAACCTCGCCCACTCGTTTGACAACACGAAATGGACCATAGTAGCGAGGTTTTAATACGCCCCTCTTCCGCCAGAGTGGTGACTGATCACGGTGCAACATGAGGGTACACCATATCACCCACCTCAAAGATGCGGCTCAACCCTCTTACGTCGGTATGCGCTATCGGGATTACATTGCCCTCGGATGATAGAACCTCAATGTAATCTGTGACTCTGCATCATATCCCCTGCACTCTGCACTCTGCTATCGCTCAATATCAAATCCAGAAGGTTGGGCGCCTCATACCCGTACAAAGCCATAAAGGGGGTCATCTGTATCGTCATATGGTGAGTCGAGTTATAACAATACTCGCACAAGTAGATCCATCTCACCCAAGCTCTCTGTTGACCAGCTATGTAATTACGCAAATAACCCTCCACCCACTTATTGACAATCTCTGTCTGTCCATCTGTCTGCGGATGGTAGCTGGTACTCGGTGTCAGTTCGGTTCCGCACAGCCTGAACAACTCCTGCCAAAAGTTGCTCATGAACCGACTGTCTCTATCGCTGACTATCGTCCGAGGCAATCCATGCAGCCGGAATACCTCTCTGAAAAACAACTCTGCAGTCTGCGATGCTGTGAAAGTAGTAGTAATCGAGAAAAAGTGTGCATATTTAGTCAACCGATCCACCACTACGTAGATGCAATCTTTACCCTGGGCTTTCGGCAAACTCGTGATAAAGTCCATCGATAAACACTCCCACTTCCTATCAGGTATCGGAAGTGGCTGGAGCAATCCAGCAGGATAAGTGTGCTCCTGCTTGTTCTGTTGGCACACAGAACACTCGCGGACATACTGCAATACATCAGTTTTCAGCCCTTTCCAAGTAAACCGTTCCCGAACCATTTTGTAAGTCTTATAGTATCCAGGATGGCCCGCCATAGGAAGATCGTGAAAGGCTCTCAAAACTGTAGTTCTCAACTCAGAATCAGGAATCAGAAAAATCTGCCCTTTGTAAATGATCAAGTCATCTACAATGGTGTACCGTCATCTTGCTCACGTCTGTCAGCGATGCAAGCCCATGGGTTCTTAGCATACTTTCGGCCAATAATCCGATGCCTCCAATCCTACGTGATCTGTCTTCAGGCATTCAGGGTCTGAGACAAAGCGTCGGCTACAACATTCTACTTTCCCTTAATGAGCGTGATATCAAAGTCATATGGTGCGGTTCTTGACCCATTTTTGCTCTCATTCAAGTCGCTGTCTGCAGGAAATGTTTTGTTATGATCGTCGTTACCTTGAATTTTCTGCCTACGGTACTACGAACTTAGTAATGCATGCATAATGGCTAACATCTCCTTAATCATAGATCTTGTAAAATCTCGGGACCCACGAGTTTTCACAACTCTCAAATGCTGTCGGTGTAAGCTCCTGCATCAAAAGCGGCACCAATGCCCTCTCTGAAAGCATCACATAATAAATCAAATGACTTAAGTAAATTAGGGCAATGCTAACACTTGGGACATGAAGTCATGATCACCTTAAACCTGTCAAAGCACTCCTGCGCCTGTGGTGACCAAAGAAAAGCCCCCTTCTTCATCAAGTCAGTAAGGGGTGCGGTGTGACGTGAGAACCCGCTAACAAATCTCCTGTAGAATGCATACAACCCAATGAAACCTCTGAGCTGCGTAAGGTTCTCAGGTACTGGCCAGTCAACTATAGCTCGGACCTTTTCAGGGTCCATACTCACTCCCTTGGCACTGATGATGTGCCCCAGATATAACAACTCCTCCATGCCAAGCTCGCACTTGGATTCCTTAGCATAGAAAGACTCATCTGCTAAGATACCCAAGACTGTATCCAAATGAGCCAGATGCTCATCCCATGACCTGCTATAAACCAAAATGTCGTCGAAGAATACCAACACAAATCTCCTCAACTGAGCACTGAAAAACCTGTTCATAGTTGCCTGAAAGGTGGCAGGTGCATTGGTTAACCCGAAGGGCATAACCAAGAACTCGAAGTGACCGCAATGACACCGGAAAGCGGTTTTCTCAATATCCTGCTCCCTCATCTGAATCTGATGGTACCCTGATCTCAAATCAATCTTCGTAAAGAAGACTGCTCCGTGCAACTCATTTATCAGCTCATCAATACGTGGAATAGGGTACCTGTTCTTGATTGTTCTTTTATTGAGCTGCCTGTAATCGATGCACATCCGAAGTGATCCGTCCTTCTTCTTCACCAATACAACCGATGAAGCAAAAGGGGACTTGCTAGGTTTGATATGACCCATAGCTAACAACTCATTAATGGTCTTCTCTATCTCATCCTTGAGTCGTTTCGGATGTCGGTAGGGAGTGATCATCACGGGCTTTGCGCCCTCCTCCAACTCAATAATATGCTCCGTACCTCTGTCTGGAGGTCTACCAGGTGGGATGTCACTAAACACTCTGGAGTGTTTAGTCCTCAAAATCTGAATGTCAGGGTGGTACTCACCCTTCTGCGGCTCCTGCTGGGCTGGCATCAACATGCACTCTGCTGCCCAGTCAACCATATCATGACGAATGAGCCTCTCCATCCGTCTGAATGAAACCATCCTAAGATTACTGTCTCTGATAGCCTTGATGACATGTGGTCTCCCGTCAACCTTGAATTTCATCTCCATATCACGTAGGTTGAGTGTGAACTCACCCAGATCATGTAACCATGCCATCCCTAATACCACATCTGTATCTCCCATATTAACAACGTAGAATTCAGTCTTGAATTCATAGTTGTTCAGTCTCATCGGAAGATCAGTAATCTTTCGGTCACACCTGAGAGTATATCCGTCAGCCACCTTGACTCGAATACCCTCGAAGGCCTCTGTCTGGATGCCACGCCTCTCCACTAAACGTGCATCAATAAAATTGTGTGTAGCACCAGTATCCAACAAGGTAATCACCTTCTGACCTGCTAAGAGCCCACGAAGTCGAAATGATCCATCTCTCTGAAGGCTAGTCAAATGGGCTTCCTGTAGCTTCCTTCCACCTTCATGTTCAACCTCATTTTCGGACCTCTCATCATCTGAATGCTCGGAATCAGCTTGCTGGTCTAACAGATCAGATTGCTCTTCGCCCTCGTAAAACCACTCCATTTGATTATTTTTGACCTTCGGACGAAGTGGGCATATATGTTTTTCATCATAGGGTGCCTTGCACCAAAAACATAACTTTTTCTTACGCAATTCATTCAACGTTTCCCTGTCAAATGGTGGTGCATTCTGTCTCTTAGGATCCGGTTGATCCTTTCTTCTGTCAAAAGGCCTATTCCTGTCATTGTTTCTGTCAAAAGGCCTATTGGGTCTCATGTATGGTGTTGACCCTGAATTGAACTTGCTGCGAGGTGCTGCAAGCTCCATGCTTCTCGCCTTCCGCATGGCCTCCTGTAGTGTGGGTGGGTCAAAAGCCTTAACCCAACCTCTCATGGGTTCTGTCAACCCCTCAACGAAGAGTATGATGAGTCTCCGTTCTGAAATCCCTGTGACCATGACTGCCACTCTCTGAAACTCACCAATGTATGCATCCAAACTGCCTGTCTGTCTGAGCTGAGCCAACTCTCTGAAATACAGTTCCGGATCCTTCTTATCAAATCTCTCTATCAGTCTGCTGGTGAACTCCTGATAGGTATTGACCGCATGATGGCCTAGCGTATACATGCCATGGTGCCACCAATCATGTGCTACTCCGTCAAGATGTAAAGTAGCAAATTTAATTGCCTCATCCTCCTGCATAGGTCTAAGTGACAAGTAATTGTCCAATTTCTGGACCCAAGACCTCGCTGATGTCTTTTCAGACCCATCAAAATATGGCAATGTAATCTTGCTCACCGCATACTGCAAATCTCTATTCACCTGTGGCTGCTGCGGGGGTCTGCGGTCAAATCTACCTCCTCCTCTGGGTTTATAGACATCTATAAACTCATGAAATGTAAGTGCCTGCCGGATCTCAGGCGCTAGTGACATGTACTCACCATGAAATCTCGTCAAGTCTGCCACTGACATGCCATTCTGTGGCTGAAACTCCGATGCTGTACCTGATGCTCTCCCCCTGGAGTCTGAGGTGGAGTCTCCCTAGGTAAGAAAGTAGGCTAACCTGGCCTTCACTCCTGATAGATCGGAGACGCTGTCGAGGTGCTGATGCTAATGGCTGATCCACGGGTGCAGTCCCGCTCGTCTGTCCAATCTGAATGTAGTGTGGCTGTGTGGGCGTACACTGTCTAATGGTACCCATCAGCTGAGACATCATATCCATCATATTATCGTGCCTCCTTTTGAACTCCTCATCAGTGATATCGCCCTCTGCATGTGCCTTCCCTAGATCCCTGCGAGTCTCTGAGGAAGTCTCACGTTCTGCCATTAGGGTTGCAACACTGTTTTCACTACCGTCAGAACTGGATCTGTGAAAACCAAGCACTCCTGATATTGTTTTCCCTTCAGGGATTGGTGGACCTGTCCAATCCTCGTCTTTGCCTGTCCCTACACCTCTGGTATACTGAATAGTATCTTGGCTCATAAAAGGCAACCCAAAAATGCACTGTATTCTAAAAAAGCACTGAAAAAGCACAGGATGGCAGGAGATCTGTGCTCTGATACCAAGTTAGTTACCGTTGCACCAAAAGCCCAGACTGGTAGTGAACGGCACCCCTCTTAGCGTTAAGGGGGCATCCCCAGGATAGGTACTCCCGCCGAAGACCCCGGACACGTGGCTGGGCAAACCGTTCGGACAGACCTACGTCACTTTCTGATAGGGGCCCGCATCGGGACATCACAACCCACCACGCTCCGTGAGTCTCGACCTCGAGACCTCCAGCTCTGATACCAAGTTAGTTACCGTTGCACCAAAAGCCCGGACTAGTAGTGAACGACACCCCTCTTAGCGTTAAGGGGGCATCCCCAGGATAGGTACTCCCGCCGAAGACCCCGGACACATGGCTGGGCAAACCACTCGGACAGACCTACGTCACCTTCCAATAGGGGCCCGCATCGGGACATCACAACCCACCACGCTCCGCGAGTCTCGACCTCGAGACCTCCAGCTTTGATACCACTGTCAGAACCCTGGTGGTTCTCAAACTGAAACCCTAACTGATATTTTGAGGTTTTTTGCAAGTTTTGTGATTTTTTTGTATTTTTTTGTGTTTTCAGGCAAATAATAAAATATGCGATTTTGCTAATAAATGCAAATAAATTTCAAATAAATTCTAGAACACATTTAAAGACTCAAATCTTGCTCAAGAAACAAGGCGCATCAATATATTATCTTATTCGAGCTTTTACAATGTCAAAATCTGAACAAGGAAAGCAATACTTGAAAATTTATTAAAGAACCTGGTATTTTAGAAATGGCGGCTGTAATAAATGCAGAATTGTACGGCCAGAAATAAGATTGAATCTCCAGCCTCAGAATACAATGCAAGATCTCCATAAAAGCCCAAGAGAAACCCAACGCCTAGGACTGAGAGCCAGGATCTGAAAGCAGGGCGAGAATCTCTGAAGAAATAAAGTATGGCCTGCAGGTACAGAAGTACGGCCTGTCTGCAGCAGCAACAAGAATGGTACGGACTCCAAGAAAATGATGCCTGATCTCTGAATAAAGCCTTCTGATAAAATTGCCTTGTCAAACTGATGATTTCCTCTGTGAATCTCTGAATAAATAACTGAATAATCCAAACTGTGATCTCTGGATGAAACCACCAAGTGCAAGCTTCAACTGATATTTCACAGCCTCAGTCTGCCTGATCTCTGAAGAGTTTTCGTTCTCCAGAAACGATCCTCTGCCAGAAACCCTAGGGTTTGCAAACTCCAATGCTCAGAGCAATAAAGACAAAATTGAATAATAAACAGGATAGTTCGATTTTGCCTTGAGAAGGTATATATTGCCTTGAAGAAAATTCGACCCAATCTCCACTTTAATAAATCATTTAAATTAATGATTTAATTTGCACTTTTGACTTAGGAGAAATAATTAATTATTGGCGTCCACTTTTAATGAATATATAATACTCATTAAGTCACATTTTAATAATTTATTATAAAGTATAACAAATACTTTATAATTAAGCCAAATAATTAAATATTTAAATATTTCAATAAAGTGACTTTATTATAAAGTCAAAATATTAAATATTTAATAATCCATTAAGTACTCCTTATTTCTCCGTCTAAACAACCAACTGCTGAACTGGGTCGATTCTGAGCTGAATGGCTGAACCAGGTGCCCTGCCCGAAATAGCAGCTTCCGCCTGACCTAACTTTCTAAAAATAGAAAGTTTCCTGAAAATGCTCACTGGAAGATTCTGCGAAGGCCCAACCTGATACAACTGCAAACTGGAGCTACCAAACACTGAGCAACGGCTCCAAATGATCCTCTGCACACTCCTGTTAGCCTACGAGGATCGAAATGATAGGCTAACCCTGTCACCAGCTGTGCTGACTAGGATGGGGACATGACAAGAACTCCACCCATGCTTGTTCATTCACCAAGACATGCTGACCTTTATTGAGCCATGTGACTTTGTAAGGATTGTTGTGGGGTATCCTTGTCAACTTCAGCTTGCTGACTGCCTCCTCTGACACAATATTGTCAGTAGAACCTGAGTCAATGATGACCTTACACACTTTCCCCATCATCTTGCACTTTATCCTAAACAAGGACCTCCTTTGGCTTGGCTCTTCTTTAACCGGTTCTTTGATCAAAGTCCTCCTCATCATGAGGTTCTCACCTTCCTCTGAATTTAATGGTACCTCAGTGTGTTTATCTACTGCAGCTGTCTCATCTTGAATCAGATTAGTTCTCTTATCTCCTCCATGAGAAGTGCTACCTTTCTCTGGACATCTATAGGCCGGGTGTCCCAATTGGTTGCAGTGGTGACATTTCATATTAGTGAAGTAGCTGCCTCTTCCTTGTCCACTACTTCTTCCTCTGGAGCTGAAACCTCTTCCTCTACCACCTCTACTAGAGCTTCCTTCTTGCTGCTCAGAGTATTTGACTTCTCCTTGGGCTCTTGGTTCTGAACTTCTTCCACTATAACTTCCTCTTTGTCCTCTGCTGTCTTTCCCTTTACCTCTACTTTTGGGGTTGTGTTCTTGTTTCTTTTTGCCTTTCTCCTCTACTTTCAAAGCCATTTGATAGCATTGGCAGACTGTTTTGAAGTTTACTAAACTCATGTCTTCTTGAATAGACCATTTGATTCCATTTAGGTACCTTGCTAGCTTGATGCTTTCATCTTCAACCACCTTTGATCTTAGGCACAATTTTTGAAACTCCTCAGTGTATGTTTGGACATCCATATCCTTTTTCCTAAGATTGTGTCTTCTCCTATGCAACTGAACTTCATAATCATCAGGGAGATAGGTCTGCCTTATCTTAGTTACCATTCCTCTCCATGAAACTATGGGACCTTTGCCTTCTTTCTCTCTTTCAGATTGTACAAACTTCCACCATGTGAGAGCTGCTCCTCTCAACCTTGACTTGGCCGCCTTTACCTTTTGGGCCTCTATTATGCCATCACATTCAAAGTGATTTTCAATGCTCTCAATCCAGTCTACAACTGAATCAGGGTCCATTTGTCCACTGAAAAGTGGCACACCATCCAATGCTTTACCACATAAGGCTTGCAATGCCTTCAAGAATGGTTCTTCAGCAAGAACATGGTCAGGATTTGGAGCTTCCTCCTCCAAATCCTATTCTTTTTCCTTGGCTTCCTGCTCTTCCTTCTACTTTATCTTATCCTTCACATTATCTGCTGTCTAATGGACTTCATCCAAGAGCTTCTCCACTTGAGATAACCTTTCTCTTAGCAACCAGTTATCCTCCTCTTGCTCTTCTAACTTTTTAGCCAACTTTGCATTTGTCACCATGGTTCTTTCCTCTGGTGTGTTCTCTCCTACTGACTCAGTGGGCTGCAACATCAATCACAAGCCTTGAATCAAGCTTAGCTCTGATACCAATATGGTGTATGATAGCTTACTCCAAAGGTTGCTTGCACTATCTTCTAGAAGAATTTTCACTGTCTCCTACCTGGAACCTGCTACCAAGGGTTCTTGTTGAGCTTAAAAGACTATCCTAGTCCTGCTCCAACTCTTTTCAAAGAGTTCTCCACTAGTGCTTTACCTTTGGAAGACCACCTTTTGTATTTGCAAACTTCTTCTCAACACCTAGAAGAATCTAAGTGTCTTCTTCACCATCTGACTTGAACTCTTTGTAGGGGAGTTAGAAACTTTATTTCCATGCATTTCACCACCAATGGAATACATCTTGGAGGTTCTACTGTCCTCAATCTACCCGATCTCAAGCTTTTGCTTTTAAAAGGCCTATTCTCTATTAGCCCTTACCAGTTGGTTTTTGACCTTTAGTTCTTAAAATTGACAAACAACCTATAAAAAAAAAGACACATTCAAGTACCCTTTTCAGTCCATTAAATCTTTCACAGGGTGTCAGACCTCTGTTTCATCCATACAAGGGATTCCTATAATCTTGGATAGGAGGGCTAATTGACCTATTTTCTAGGGTTTCACTGCTTCCTCCTTCAAAGCTACTGCCAATGGATTGATTGATGCTTCAATCTTTATGGCATGTGAGGATCCTATCTTACTTCACCTAAAATCATACAAATACCGTACAGTGATACCTTTCCCCTGCCTAAGTTCTCAACTTTTCTCTACCAAATTCCTATCCAGGTAATAAGAGCTCGCCTAAGGTTTGGTTTTCAAAATGCTAGCTTCATTCCACATGATTCCTAAAGCTAAGTATTTACAAGTGTGTGGCTCCCCTTCCATTTCTACTAGTCTCAGGGAGATCTTGTGGACAAAGTTTAGAGGGGAGCCATTTATTTACTTGACTGTTCAAAACAAGGAAAACAAGTAATCTACCCTCTAATCTATGAATTGAAAACAACAAATCTACACTAAGAAACCTGAAAGCAAATTGGAAATTACTCTACACTATCTAATGGACACAAATACAGTGATAAAACAGTGAATACAACGCCTTGCTATCTCTGTTTTGCAAAACACACGGGATTTTTCATAAAACACAGAAATATGCTAAAACTGTCTTCTATTCCACACAACAAAATTTGATTACAATGCTTCTTACTGCTCTCTACGAGCCATCATCCCTATTTTGATGCCTTTCCCACATTCAAAGGAAGCTGATCGAGCACTTACTCCTGCTTTCTAGGGATTCCAATCCCACTAAGTTACATGCAACTCCACAACTGCGGTCATGCAACTTCCACAACAACATTTTGCAACTTATCTCTATGTTATGATCCTAATTTTTAGGGCCTCAATCTCCTTGCTTCGAACCATCAACTTCCTCAATTGCCTCTTGGCATCTTCTAACCACAAGGATAAGATTAGCACACATTTACTGCCCTACATTGCAACATAGGTTGTCTAAAACTAATTTAAAACAACATTAACAACATTGATTAACTAAGTTGGATTTAGTCCTAATGACTAAATCATCCCACACTAACAAGACCTTCTAAGGTCCAAATCAAACATACTAAGATCCTGACTTGGCTAAGGTCAGGTACAAGCCAAAATTTGAACAAACCAAAATGGAGGTCAGCCTAGGTGGTCCTGCACCAATTTTGGTATTTTATAGTAAGAGAAATGAGAAGATTCCAGTGTCAAACTCTTGGATGTTGGATATAGCAAGGTTGATTGTCCCAAATGTTTTTGTTGATGTAGAATTTATTAGATTGCTAGCCAAACACTAAGACTCAACTACCAAAATAGTAAGGTTTCTAAATGGCACAATATTGGTAGAAGTAACTAGAAAAGCCATCATTGAGTGTTTTCTCTTAAACAAGTAGGCTCTGACCAAGATAAACTTGTAGAAAAGTGAGGAGGATTATGCTAGGTTAAAAAGACTTATAGAAGTGATGAGGTACCCCTATATATGAAAAGAGGCATTGGTAACCGAACATTCCCCATCTCTACTACCACTACTCAACCATTTAATGTGATAGATTTTTAGTATTACTTTGTGAGTACATATTTAGCTCTTTTCCAAGTGTTGGGGATATATGCTCAAGATAAAATTCCAATAGGCCTAATGATGATGGCCATGAGAATTCAAAACCCTGAAACTAATATTGAATATGACTTTGCTTCATACCTTGAGAAGGCATTAGATGATGAATTCTCCCAAGTTATAGAGGATAGAGCATCGATTACATTCAGACACTATTCCCTACTGTGTCATCTGATATTGTACCAGAATAGGGACCATTGGACTAAAAGAATGGACTTAGTTATAGTAGATGAGCAAGGGAATCCCACACCTATCCAGAAATGGTGCTATATTTGGGAGAGTCGGTGCAAGAATTCAAGCTTTGTTGTATTCTACGAAGACTTTGTACATAAAATCCTTCAATTTCTTGGGTATGCAATACCAAGATTGTCAACCAAAATGTTGCAACTAGTGAGACCTTTGGATTTAAGACCAAGTAGGGTCATACACAATTTTGGAGATTGGTTCTTCCTCCTGGAAGTTACAATAATAAGAGTTTATGGATGCCTTGTTGCTCCACACATATTGCCAAAATTTGTGCCCCTCAGAATAGCATTTCTTGAATTTATGTGGCAAATGATGTGGATGGAGAAAGATGTAATGCACAAGCAAAAGAAAGGAACTTTCCTACCAAACCAAACCAAGTGTGAAGATTGGAATGTAGGATCAGAGACACTAGAGGAGTTACAATATTATTTGAAGACAAGATATGCATTGAAATTTGGAAAAGAAAGAGCCTTTGACCCTAAAAATCATATGAACAACATAAGGCACAATCTTCTTACCAAAATGACAGTGCCACACCAAGTGGATTTTGAAGATTTCATAAGGAACTGCATTACTTATAATGATGTATTTAGTAGAAGGAAAAAATGGGAATATATGAAGAAGCTTGAAGAAAGGATGAATAGAAGGTCCAAGGATTTCCTAGGATACTTTGTTGAGGAAAAGGACCCCATCAAGAGGATATAATTGATAATTGGTAGATTTGAAGACTTGTACAGAAAGAAGGAAGCATATATTGAAGAACATGATAGTGGTGCAACTGCAAAGCATACCCTAGGTGAAACCTCTGAGCTTCCCATGGAGCAGTTACCTCCCAAAAGATAGAAGATAGGAAGCACTAAATAGTTAGTACCTTATGAGGATACTGAAGAGGTGGGCGATATTGAGGAAGTGGCTACAATACTGTAGTCATTGAAAGGTGATATTGAAGTTGATCAACCCATCCTTGAGACTAGTGCCCATAAACATGAGGACAAGATGGGTGATGTAGAAAAAACAAGTATAGAGTTACATGAAGATGAAAGGGAAATTGCAATAGGAGATTCATAGAAGATGATGAATTCATTAAGACTCTCGAGTTTAAGGATTTTTGGATGAAGATGAAGATAAAATAGTTTCAACAGAGGATGGAATAAGCTGAAGTAGGAATTGAAGAATCAGAGAAAAATGAAATGGTAGCATAGACTTTCCATGAATTAAGAGTTGGAAACATTGACATTATCCCCTAGAAGGCTAGAGAAATGGTCTTGAAGAGCAATATGCTCATTTTCCTTGGCTTGGAATTAAAGAAAATGTTTCTACTTGATCAAGTGCGGGCTCAGGAAGATCCAATGCTAGTTGCAGAATTTGACTCCGATGAAGGTGTGAGTTGAACTAGGTATAACCCAAAGATTGAAACCTTAGCCATATGGATAAAAAAAAAAAAAACACAGAAGCCAAAATTATTGGATGTAATTCAAGGGATGAAAGGGGAAGCGATGGTAAGGACAATACAAGATACCACCCCTTTGGAGGCAACCACAATGACCATGCATTCAACCATGTTCACTCGAGCAATTGTTAAGGGATTAGAAGACAGATTGAAGGAGTATGAAAATGAACAAAGGTTCCTAAATGATGAAGTTAATAAACCGTTCATGGAGAATGCCAAATTGAAAGAACAATTAAGAGGAGTAGGACCCTCACAAAGCAAGGAGATGGTGTTATACATGCCTCTTATTGCTCCAATGGATATTGTGAAGAATATTTCTGCATAACAGGTAAAAAATCTAGAGGAGTGGATGATGTAAAGAAGGCCAACAATCAAACCCAAGATGAAGTGAAAAGACGAATTTGTGAAGTTATGGAAAATATTCTTGAGCACAAGATAAAATTAGTTATGGATAAACTGGAGAATGTGCATGATAGTTATAAAACACTTCAATTTAGGAAATGGATCAAATAAAGACCCATATATGCTTGTATTAGATCCTTTGTTCAAAAGGTGGCAGCCTATTCACCACACTTTGGCTAAGTTATGCAAAGTTCTACAAAGAAGTCCTGATGCACCCACAACATTAAAGACAACTGAACAAATTGTGAAGATTATTGATGAATTTTATTATGTACAAGGGTTTGATAAAAATATTGTAACATGAATGGATTTATTCCATACCTAGAAACAGTGGTATATACTCTAAATTGTGAGAGATGGTGATCAATTTAAGGACTTGGATAAGTGGAAGAAAGAATTTAGTCAAGTTGTTCATAAGTGCATAACTCATATACAGGAGGATGATGATACCAGTCTTCCCAGGCTAAATTAGATCATGGATGGGTTGATTGTTCTTGATGCGGGATACCCAAAGTTTGTCAATGATACAAAGGCATTACTAGATAGTCGATGAAAAACTCATCTTGAAAACATGCAAAAGATCTAGGAATATAAGTGGCCATCAGATTTTACGATGTATCAGTGGGGGGAAAAGTATTTGGTTTCAAAAGAATAGGATAATGAGGCGAGAGCATTTGGACATTCATCATGGAGAGGAAGACTTTTCCAGATCAATGATCACAGGTCTTCTATGTTGAATAATGGAACCATATGTCAAAATGTCTTAACTCTTGTTATTTCCTTAATTATGCTAATTAAATAGTTGCTGGTTTCAGAAGAATAAGACATTGAGGCGAGAGAATTTGGACGTTCATCATGGAGAGGAAGACTTTTCCAGATCAATAATCATGGGTCTTCTCCGTTGAATAATGGAACCATATGTCAAAATGTCTTAAGTCTTGTTATTTCCTTAATTATGCTAATTAAATATTTGTTAGTAAAAGAAGTAGTTATGAAAGGTCGTTTCTTTTTGTAAAAGGCCTATAGCTTGTTGCTTCCTATATAAATAGGAAACCAAGGCCTAGTTTTAAATTATCATCATCATATATCATTTCCATTTTAAAGACTTATGTTATTAACATATATCAATTGAAGAAATATAATGGAGAACATCTTATTATCAGAGATTCTCCATGACTGTGTTATCATTCTGTATTTTTCTTATGTTTACCATACTTATTTCTTCTTATATTTGAATGAATATCAGTTATTGAGCCTCAATACTGTGCTTATGTGAATGAATATGCTGATACAGTAAAGCATTTATTGTGGATGTTGGTAGAGATACTATTTTTTTTTGAAAATTTGAGCTTATTTTGTCTTGTTACATGTTCAACATAAAAATGGAAACTATTTAAAAATAATAAAGTTAAAAAAGTTGCTTATTTAAATAATTGTGAGTTACTTGCATTAATGTTTTATTAAATTTTGTGTCTTCACGAACATATATGTTGATACAAAATGAATGGAAGAAGCATCCAAGTAATCCTAATTTTTTCTGCCAACAATTCATACCAAAGATTGAACAATTTAAGGATATTGCAATAGGTAATTAAGGATATGATGATGATGATATATTCTTGTACTTGTATATTCTATGAAACATTCCTTATTTTCTATGAAACAGTGTATATATTCTTGTACTTGTAAATATTCTTTTACTATTATGTCTATTAAATAAAACATAGTTTGAATAAAAATGCTTCACTAGGTTTTTTGTAAGTGAGTATGTGAATTATTGTTTAAGGAAAAATCTTACAGTTTTTACATTTTTAGTTTACTAGTTTCAAATCTTCATTTGTTATGTATATAAAATTGTATATACTCTTTATCTCAAATGACATAAAACAGTAATATCATCAGAATCAGGGTTTTCAATTTCAACACCACCATTGTCCACACTTTTCATATCCTGTTCACTTTTAAGTACAATCATCAAAATTTTATTTTTATTTCTTGTCCCAGTTAATCTTGATTCCTTTCAACACAACACAGTAGGTTGCATGTTAAATTTTAAACATTTTCTTTGCATTTTTTTGTATGTATTGTTTTCTCAGTGCATTGAATTATGTAACAACAATTTCACTTCTGAGATATAAAGTAAAAATAAATGAAATCACATGTTTTATTTGTCAAGGGAAATGTATGGTGAATACCCTATGTCTTTCAGATAAGTGTGCAAGCGAAAAAAGACATAACTGATTGAATATGTTTTTCTACTATACAATTGTTTTTTATGTGCTTTTTACTTTTTGCATGTGGATTACCCTCAGAAAGAGACTAATTATATTTTCTTAAATGAAGCCTTTACATTTCCTGTCTATGAAAATAATTTACTACTTGACAAGAGGTTTGTGAACTTCATACAAATTAAGATTGGTGTAAAAGGCCATCCCCACAAATGTTGTTTGGTTTAGAATTATAATGGAAAATAAAAAAGCTTGTTAGGAGAATAAAATAGGTTTTCAATTGTCCAAGTACAACATAATATTACTGAAGCATTTCAAAGTTTAGGCCATAAGAATCATCCTTTTTTAAACATGGATTGCAAATAATTCTAAAAATTTAGAAGTCTTGGTCATTAACATTATTGTCTGCTACAATACGTTCATCTAGTGTATCATTGTCAATGTTCTATGTTCTTTCAAGTATTTAATATTATCATCATCCTCATCTTGACCTACATCATCTTCATCATCATTGAAATGTGTCTATAGACCATCTATATTGTTACCAGATGTATGTGGATCATTGTTTTCTATACTGTCCATATTGTTGTCTTCCATAACATCATCTAACTCTGGATTGTTGTCTCCTTGTGCCTGAACATAACCATCTTCAACATCATCATGGATGTCAATTTCTTCGATGTTCTCTAATCCCTCTCTCTCATTTTGTTGGCCATCATTGTTTTGCTTAGTATCCACTAATGCATCATCAAATACATGCCTTAATATTAGATCATAATGTATGACAAATATCCATTTCAGGTCCAAAATATCTTCATAGAAAAATACCTGCACATGAACGACATACATATATTAAACATTATATAAATTGTATGAACATATATACACCAATTGAATAATGGAACATTATTTTATAGACTACCTTTTTTATACAATAATTTCTATAAAACATAATTTTGACAACATAGTTTATAAAACATCAGTCCACACTCATTTATTATTCTTTGGTTTTTTGCCCTTAAGAACATCCTTAGGGAGACCTTGTTCTTCCCTCTTCTTTCGTGCAGGAGTGCATTTTAGGAAGGAGAAATCAATCAATAACTCATCCCCAATGGAAAGGTCCATAATAGCCTCAACCATTATCAATCTATTAATAAAATTTTGTTTCCACAGTCCATGATAGATGTGAACAAGATTTCTGGAATAACTATGTGCAATTTTTTTACATCAACGTTTCAGATCAAACTCCATGATCCATCATCAGGATGATAAGCAGATAGAGAGAGAAGTGAAAATAAGATAGCAGACTTGGGTAGAAATAGGAGAGGGATGGGGAAGAGGGGAGGCACATAACCCCAAAAATGGGGGAGAAAAGGTCAGACAAAAAGGAGAGGAGAGGAGAGGAGAGGGAAAGTCAAAGATGAAAAACCATTGTAAACATGGGAAAAGAAAAATGAAAGAGATAAATGCCAAGAATACTATAAAATAAACATAAAATAAAGACCCAAGAAAAAGTGGGGAATCAACCTAAATAAATTAAAAACCACTAATAAAAAGAAAAAAACAAGAAGACAAAACATCACATTGCCTTAGAAAACACCTCTATTTTGTTCAAAGAAGACAATTTCTTTAAGAGGAAACTTAAAGAGGCCATTGAAATCCATAATCATCCCTACAACCTTAATCGTGATGGGGGTTGGTCTTTAAGTTTCTCATGGAAACCACTCCTAAATAACCTCTAGGCTCTCTCCTCCTTCCTCTCTTTTTCCCCCTTGGTTTCTTCTTCGGTTTCCCTAAGCTCCTGTTCTCCTTTCTTGTCCCTTTCATTTTCTCCTTCCTCTCCCTTTCTTTTCGCCTTTTCTCCCTCTGCTCTTCTTCTTCAATTGCATGCTTTTCATTTCCTATTCTTTATTCTCATCCTTTTCCATCCTTTTGTCCCTAGGTGTTCTTTTATTTTTTATTTTTATTGCTTTGGTTTCCTCGGCTCTCCTTCAAGTGTGTTCTTTCCTTTTCTTGATTCTTTATTATCATCTTTGACTCATTTTAATTTTAATGATAATTTAATTATAATTTTTATCTTTATTTGATCTTATGTTGGTCTTCTTTTTAATCGTTATGTTGTTTAACTCCTTTAGTTTTGTTACCTTCTCCTCACTCATAATTTCCTTGGTGCCTTTTGGTTTCTCTTTTCTCTACCCTCATTTTATTTCTTTGTTTCCTTTTTTCACTTTTCATTCTTTTCCCTCTTGCTTCTTATCATTTTTGGCTAATTTTTGTTTTAGTTCCTTGCTTTTACTCAATTATTTGATCTCTTCTCTTTGGGTTGATTATTTTTTATGCTTCCTTGGTTATTTTTTGGTTTAAAATCTTATTTCACCTCTTATGTTATGCTTACTATTTTTTCTTGTGCTTCTATGTCTTTATTTTGTGTTTCAATGTATTTGTTCTTTATCATTTGGATCCTTTCTTCTAGTTTTCTTTGAGTTTCCTAGTGATGTTTTTTCTTGTACTCCTATGTTTTATTTAGTGTTTCTTTGTATTTTTTCTTTATTATTTGGTTCTTTGCTTTAAGTTTTATTTTCTTTTGCTTCTTTGTCTTTATTATGTATTTGTTCATTGCGGTTTCTCTTTTATTTGTTTTTTCTTATTTTCTTTTTCCTTATTTAGTTTATCCTATTTGCTTTCTTATTTTTAACTTGTCCTCACTCTTGTTTTTTTCTTTTTAAATTAGTGGTTTTTAATTTATTTAGGTTGATTCCCCACTTTTTATTGGGTCTTTATTTTATGTTTGTTTTATAGTATTCTTGGCATTTATCTCTTTCATTTTTCTTTTCCCGTGTTTACAATGGTTTTTCATCTTTGACTTTCCCTCTCCTCTCCTCTCCTTTTTGTCTGACCTTTTCTCCCTCATTTTTGGGGTTATGTGCCTCCCCTCTTCCCCATCCCTCTCCTATTTCTACCCAAGTCTGCTATCTTATTTTCACTTCTCTCTCTATCTGCGTATCATCCTAATGATGGATCATGGAGTTTGATCCGAAACGTTGATGTAAAAAAATTGCACACAGTTATTCCAGAAATCTTGTTCACATTATCAATCTATTAACCTCTCTTTCCATATCTCCATCTTTATCATTTATAACTTCAACAAATTGACAATTTGGTGTTACAGTAGGGTCCCTTCCCTTACTACTATTTATAAATACTGCAATATTTTTGTGTGTGTATGCACGTCCATCTATATACATAAGACGACCTCTATTCATTTCTTTTCCACTTTCCATTTGGAGATGATGTGTACACATATTTGAATTTAGACCATATGCTGACATACTAGGCTTATATTCTACTAGCCTTCTCCATTCACCACTGTAATATGATGGACCACAATATGGCATTAATCTCCTAGTGGTTTGTTCTGAATTGTTTCTATGTTTGGATCCCACATGTACATTTTGGATAGTAAAGAGGCCTAGATTCTCTCTATGAATATTGGAGGGTCGTATCATGTGCTTGTATCCCAAAAATTGAAACACCTCGTACACTGTAGGTAGTTTTTGATCACTAGGCCAAGTGCAATATAGTCGACAATCAAATGTCTCTTTGTAAATTGACCTCAAACTCAGGGGAAAGTCATCATCTCCATCACATTCATTCTCATAGGGTATGTAATCCACCTTCCCCTTGTCTTTAAGAAAATTATGCATCTTCACACTGGTTCTTGTTCTGTTACTTGTTGTCGTCAATTCCTCATCTTTCGAGCTGGTATATTGGCACATATTTTTGTTAGATGTATCATCTGATAAATGATCATTTCCCTCTAGGCTAGAAGTTGATGATCCAGGAAAATTTAAACCAAGAACTTTATCCTGCAAGTATCCATTAAGAACAAATTAGTTATTTAAATAATATAAAACAATGTTTAAATCAGATTTCATTTTTTGGACAATTCATCTCAAAGCAACAAGAGAGAATTATGGATCACTCGAGCGGGAAAGGTGGAGGCGGGTCATTTTTGAATTCAGAGGAGGATGTTGCAGAGGGCAGCGAAGATGATGACCCAGATGGAGTTCTTGGCTGGTCAGACTATGTTTTGAGCTGAGGGGTTTGTGAGGGGAGTTTGGGGATTGGTCATGTTATCGTGTGCTTGGATTCTATTGGATGTGCTACGGCCTTTTGGTTTTGGCATCCAGTTAAGTATTTTATCCTCTGTTGTTCTTTGGGGGGTCTATTCCCCTCTTCTTGGGTGGGTTTGACACAGAGGCCCTGGTTGTTCTGGGGTTTGGATGGATTTGAGAGTGGTGAGCCTAATGATTTATCCCCTTTAGAGGCCCCTTTGGAGTGGATTGCTTCCCTCCTTTCGTTCTCTATGTTTTTCCTCCGAGATGGAGAGCTGTTGGCCCTCGTGATGGGCTATGCTTCAGTGTTATATCTTGTGCCCATGTTGCTTCTTGTGGGTCTGGGGTTGTTCTTCCACCTAGTCCTTATTTGGTTGATGGGTTGTGTTACAGTGCTGCTTTGGTGAATACTTTTGTGAGAGCAATTATTTTTTCTTGTTTTATGATTCTGGGTCTCCCCCCTTATTTAGTGTTGTTATTTTGTAGATCTTGGGGGATGGTTTCCTGGTTTTACCCCTCTGTGGGTGTGGCTGGGCTCTCATGGTGGGAGTTTTTTTCTAATGAAAGGCTGATGGTGGTTTTTGTTGGGATGGATGGGATGCTTCTCATGTTCTATTTCTTTGCCCATGTTGCTGTTTTCAGTACTCTTGCTGGTTTTCTCTTGTGGCTCTTGTGCTGCCTCTTTGTCACAATTTGCTGATGGATGTCATGGTGTTCTTTGCTACTTTTCAGATAGGTCTCTTCTTTCCTCTTCAATTTGAGTCTTCTTTTGAGGTGAAGTTCAGTCCTCTTGAGGTGGAGCCCTCTCTTCTAGAGGTAGAGTTGGGGATTGTGGTTTGGAGGAGGCACTGTCCTTGTTGCTGGTCGTTGTTGTTTCAGGACCTTTTGAGGTGGTGCACACTCCTAATGGAGGTGGAGTTGTTTCCTATTATAGTTTGACAACAGTGGTGGTAAGGATCTTCATGATGTATGCTTCTATAGAGGGGAGCCGACTCCTTTTGAGGTGGAGTGTGATTCAACTTCTTGTGTGTGGGGTTGGTGCAAGAGATCTCCTGCTTGTTGGTATGGCTGGTTGGCCTGGTGGTTTTTGATGATATCTATGCGGGCTGTAGGGTTGCTAGTCCCTTCAAAACCAATGGTTTTGGGTTTGAGGTCCTTGCCAAAACCTTGTTGTAGTGGGTTGTTGGTCCCGTCAAAACCAAGGAGTTCAAGATCCATGTAAAATCTTGGACTTTGTCGAGTGGTATGTTGGCCAAATCTCTGCTTTGCTACTGGGTTTTATTGTCTCTATTCTTCAAGCAACTTGTTCATCTTAGTTTGAGTTTTAGGTCCCTTCAAAACGTGATGGTTTTGGGTCCATTCAAAACCTGTTGTTAAATGGTTTCGGGTCCATTCAAAGTTACCTGTTTCCCCTAATAAAAAACAATGTTTAAACAAAGTATGTACATGTTATTTATATCAATTGGAAAATTCCTGACCACAATTCCTATTGGATTTGAATCGATTATAGGAGGCATACTATTGACTGGAAGCTCATCATATAGGTAATGTCTTTATACAATCGCTTTTTTGAATTGTTTCTTTCCATGACATAAAAAACATCCACAAACAACAATTTTCTCAAAGTATTCATCCCATGTAATATAGTCCTAACCTACCTCTTCTTCAGTGCAATCATTTGTTGTGTCTACAATATCCATTGTCATATCCTCTTCCACCCACTGTCGTCTACGTGATTTAATAGTTTTAGGTCCACGCCCATGTACATATCTTGTTCTTTTGCTAGTTGAATGCTTAGGCTCTGCATTTGCTCCAATCTCCATCTAAAATAATCAACAACATGCATTAATTTATGTCAAGATTGGATAATACATTATAAATTTCAATAATATTGTGAAAAAAGATGGACGTATCAAAAAATTCCATCAGATCATTTTTTCCTAAGTTAAGTCAAAATTTGAGTACCTGATGTCTCGCTTCATCCGTTGTGTCCTCATTTGATATGACACGATTTGTTGCCATGGCCTCGTCTCACCCCTATAATACACAACATATAGTAAATAATGTTTAGTACACCAATTATATCATTTCAACGAATACACTATCCAACACAAAACCTCACTTCAGTCATATATTTGACATATTGATATCATGTTTTGGCTATCCTAATTTTCAAACTTTTCCATTGATCATAGAATCACATTTAATCACCATTCATGTGCATTTTCAACCAATAAGTTTGACCTCAGAGGCCTCATGGACAAAAAAAATGACTTTATCTCCTCTACATTGTAGCATTTGTGAATTCATAAACACCTTCCTCATTTGGTTGAGGTTTCTTTCTCTTCTTACCTCTATTGTATTTGTAGATTTCATTATCTCATTTATTTCCATCCACTTTCCTCTCAGCAATTTAGTATTTCTACACCGTCCACATCCTCTCTCCATGGCCTCCTCTGTGAATAAAAATGTCACCACAAAAGCTTTCACCGTGCTACCGCCGAGAAGGAAAAAGCAACTTGTGAGACCGCGATAAAAACCAATTTACCGCACTCAGCTGATGAAGGATCTGCGAGACAACATTGGTCACCGCACTACCGCACGCCAATGGTAGAAGACTTGTGGGACTGCGGGAGTCACTGCAACACTGCTAGGAATAGAAGGAAGACTTGTGTGCCGCCACATAAGCTTTCACCACACTACCACTGAGAAGGATGAAGCACCTTGCGGGACTACGGTAAAAACCACTCTACCACACCAAGCTGATGAAGGAGCCACTAGACATCGGTGGTCACAAAAACAAGGCAGGAGTTGGAATTATTTCCAACACTCTAGATCCTATGATGCACAATAATAAAAATAATCACTATACAACAATGATAGGTGCTAAATTAGATGCACTTGATGCTGCCTTCTACATCCCAAACAGATTACATTAATGACCAAAAGTCAGTGCTAAAGTTGGCATTAACTAATGCCGACTAAAGCATTGACTAATGAATCAAAATTGAAAATTTAAAAAATTCCCCGCGTGAAGGAAAAAATCAAATGATAAAAAAGGGAAAAACGCCGCGTGAAGGAAGAGTGCAAGCCAACAACTGATGAGAAATTCAATTTAGTTTGTGACACCATTGGTAAGGTTACAATTTTTCTTTTCTTGGTTGAATTCATGATTGTTTACTGGTTCATGGCCTAACCAGTCTAGGCAACCTCTAAATTGTCCCATCATTATAAATTGTAAAACCTTTGAGAAACCATCAAAAAAATTTACCCTACCCATTTGAGCTTTGGCTCAAAATATTATAACATCAAGCGAGGATGCCTTTGTATTATTTCCCTAACCTGGGTATCAAGGAAATAGTGAACTGCTTGGAAAATCTAGGAATTGGGTTGGTCACTACTGAACAACTACTAAAAATAAACATAGAAACTGCTTGGTTTTTCCTAGCTGTGCCATAGTCACTGATGCCATGACAAATTTGTGCAAGATTGCATTATGAAAGAGTTTTTATGATAAGGTTATCAACACTAAGCAAACTGAGCGAACATATTTTCCCTAGGTTATCAACACTAAGCAAACCCAATGAACATATTTTCCCACAAAACAAAACTTTCATACCACAAATTGGATGAAAAATTTCACACCTGATAGTGTGTACTTCATTTTCCTCCACAGACTGGACAAAAATAATTTTCCCTAGGTCACCTCAAAATGTCAAGCAATGGAGGGAAGCTAGCATTGTCAGCAAACTCTGGCCACAATGAGGTAATTCATTGTCAATTTATAGATTTGTAAATGTTTCCATTGTTTCTTTGAATTTTACTTTCTAGTTTTTTATTTCTAAATTTAAAAGAAGAAATATAATTTAAATATATATATATATATAGGGACATGTGACTAA
The DNA here is from genome assembly GCA_007258455.2 of Sequoia sempervirens. Taxonomy (NCBI): domain Eukaryota; kingdom Viridiplantae; phylum Streptophyta; class Pinopsida; order Cupressales; family Cupressaceae; genus Sequoia; species Sequoia sempervirens. Next base: position 3,409 of record VDFB02009412.1, on the reverse strand, counting down.
CAAAGATAAAGAGGAATTGGCTTCCATATTGGGGGTAGATGTAGTGAACAAGTTGGTTAATGTGGACTAGACAACACTTGCTAGATACATAGAAAAATAATCTAGTAACGCCCCTCAAACATTGCAAACAAATCAATTAGGTCAAATGGAATCAATTGATTCCCCAACCAGTCTTGGATCGAGCAAAAGATCTAGGAGGAAATCAATGACAGTAAACTCTAAGAATGTGGAATAGGGAGCAAAGAATTCCACTCCTGTGACACATACTTCTTCCACCATGCCCAAGTGTTTTCAATATTGCATTGGTATCTACAATACGAAGATAGAATACAAGGTGGTTTCAGGGGAAGTCCGAATGATGGATGCTGGGAAAACGTTTGTGAATAGGTTGAAGGAATCATGATGCCTTCAATGGTTCAAAAACCATCTACATTTTCCATTCTCAAAGATACCCATGCACCTGAAAAAAACAATTATCCATGACATGGAGAATTATTTTGGCATAGGTTGGTCTGTAAAGAAGATAAAGCTATAAATGTGTCAAAACTGCAAGAGATTTTGGTGCAACCAAACAAAGAAGATAAAAAAATCCCTCCTGAGCTAAGACAGAAAAAAAGGCCAATTGATGTAAGTGTGAAAGTATGGAAAGAGCTTGTAAAAGAATATGAGAAGTCCGATGCACGGAGGAAGTCTGGTAAGAAGAGTACACAAGTATTTTAATTTTCTCATAAGATTATGTCAAATTTATTAAACAATATTTAAATTGAATTAGTATATGTTTTAGGACAAGGCCTCCAAGGTTAGGCTTGAGAAACTTCACATGTGTGCGATGCATCTCAGTGGCCAGAAATGTTTACAAGCCTTGATTTGTACATTTGTAAGTATATTTAATATGTTAAATGATTTTTTTTTTAATTTCGTTGGAAAAATTAAATGATTGCATATTAATTAGTTTAACTAGTCCATGTGCCATGTTTTGACAGGAGGAGAAATATGGCCACCATCTAAAGCATTTTGAAAAGAATATGTTACAAAACAAAAAGTGGAACGAAATATTTGTAATCTAGATGGAGAACGAGGTATCAATAGTTGAGTTTCAATAACTTCATTGGATATTGTTGTGTTAATATGTCAATTTGCATCTCTTATGTTGAGTTGTTTATTGATGCATATGATGAGTAAATAGAGCTCAAATCTTATGATTACAATATGACCGTTTATGTGCATGAATAAATTATAGAAGGATGTAGATGAACTCAATTCATCTAAATTTATGCCTCTTGGCAGACATTCCTCTTGAATCTCTAATATTAGGTGCCTGAGACTTCCCTGTAGATTTTACCTTTCGTTGTCGCCTTTCCTCTTCACTATTAGACTCATCTCCTTTTTCCTTATCTACATTTCTGGCTTCGACTTCTAATTCATCCCATGTTTTACCTTCCTCCTCTTCAAAATCTTCTTCTTCTTCATCCTCCTCTGACTCCACAAGAGATTCATCTTCTGAACCTTCCTCATTTGATTCCGATTCCTCTTCTACATCAAAGGGTTCATATCCTTGATCTAACTCTTCTGAATTATCAGAATAAGAATCACTAGCTTCCATATTCAAAAATTACCAACCAACATCTTCAATAAATTTATTTGGATCATCAGTAATAGTGTTCAAAATTGGCCGCCAGTTCAAGTTCATTATGCTTTCATAATACTTTATATCCATGGAGTTCAACCATTCCTTGATGCCATCAAGTGAAGATTGAGGAATGGCGTACATGTGGAGTACATACCGCTTGAAGTCTTTGAAAATAATAGGCATATCAAATTCCTTTTGCCTAAGTCATACTCTCTCAAGGTTAACAATCTCAATCTCAGTAATAGCGATTACTAAGAAAGGTAATTCCACCAAATCTACCAAACAGTTTACCGTAGGAACAATAAAAGTAGAGGCTTTGAAAGGAACTCCATGAAAACCAAACGAGCTTTAAATTTTATTTCAAACTCTATTTCAAAATATTTTAGATGAGGCTGCTCCCATAGCTCTCTTACTCACTTGAAAAATCCTTGAAACTCTGTATTGATTTTATTTTTCCTATCCCTCTCTTACTATTCTTCCTCAATTTCATCAGGATCATACACTGACCTTATTGCCCCTCCTAAAGTTTGGACCACATCCATTACCTCCACATAAAACTGGACATCCTTGGTCTTCTTGGTTCCCATGCCATATATGGTTATGCAAATGAAAATGAAGCATAGTAATCATCTCCTTCTTTGCTGGTTGGAAGAATGCATGGTTAATGTTTTGATACATGATATCGACTCTCTCTTTTGCTCTCATGGTTGAATACCGAAATCCAGTATGGTGGGACTCTACAGTTCCATTCATCTTTCTTCCTCTTCCACCAAATGCTAGCTTGATCCACAAGTCTGCTAGCCTAATTGGCTTTGTTTTTGAAAGCTGAAGTTTCTCTTGAGTCACCAATGTAGCTCTCTCTTCCTTTTTAGACTCTTTCATTACTATAGATCGTCTCTGGTATTTAATCATTTGTACCACATGGTTGATGTTCTTTGAATCCTTGCATCTAAAGGAAATTTCCTTAACATAAATACTACTAGGGAATTTCAATGTTGCCATTATAGTTGGAATTAAACTCGGTACCTACAACATTGAAAATTATCCTTATATAAGAATTCCCTCCATCTTGTTAATTGGCTTGTAACACTCTTGATGGTGGCTACATGAAATCTGACTCTGATTTCTCTTCTACATCAGAGGGTTCGTATCCTTGATTTGACTCTTTTGAATTATCAAAATCAGAATCACTAGCTTCCATATTCAAAAATTCCCAACCAACATCTTCAATAAATTTATTTGGATCATCAGTAATAGTCTTCAAAATTGGCCACTAGTTCAAGTTCATTCTACTTTCATAATACTTTATATCCATGGAGTTCAGCCATTCCTTGATGCCATCAAGTGAAGATTGAGGAATGGTGTAGATGTAGAGTACATCCCACTTGAAGTCTTTGAAAACAATAGCCATATCAAATTCCTTTTTCCCAAGTCCTACTCTCTCAAGGTTAACAATCTCAATCTCACTAATAACGATTACTAAGAAAGGTAATTCCACCAACTCTACCAAACAGTTTACTGTAGGAATAATAAAAGCAAAGGATTTGAAAGGAACTCCATGAAAACCAATCTCTCTAAATGCTATATCAAACTCTAGTTCAAAATGTTTTAGATGAGGCTGCTCCCATAGCTCTCTTACTTGCTTGACAAATCCTTGAAACTCTGTATTGATTTTATTTTTCCTGTCCCTCTCTTGTTGTTCTTCCTTAATTTCATCAGGATCATACATTGACCTTCTTGCCCCTCCTAAAGTTTGGACCACATCCATTACCTCCACAT
>VDFB02009411.1:0-17897 GCA_007258455.2 Sequoia sempervirens | reverse complement strand
AAGAGATTAATTAAATAAAGATTTTGATTTATTTAATTAAAAGAGATGATGTTAGATTAAATTAAATAAGGTTTTAATTTATTTAATTTAATAGATAGACTTTAGATATTTAATCAAATAAAATTAATTATTTAATTAAATAGGGATAATTAGATCAGATGGATTGATTTAATTAACAAAAGAGAGGCTTAATTAGATAAAATGATTTATTTAACTAAGAGAGGAATATTGATGAATTTAATTATATAAGGGGATTTGATTAAATGGTTAAACTGAGGCATGATTCAAGATGAAACAATGTTAGTAGTCGGGATCATATGCACAATGTCAATCGGTATATTTTACGTGTCTACATGTTCCTATCAAAAGGATGAATGTAATAATTGACAACTTTGTAAGATTATATGTTGAACCAGAAAAGAAACCTTAGGGCCAGTCTTCAAAACCCTCAAATCTTCCCATCAAAACAAGTGGTATTGTAATCACAGAGCCCCTACTAGACACTGCCACAATACAATTAGAAGCATTCACTGAGCAACCAAGTCCTAAAAGGAAAAAGACACATGGAGTGGCCCCCTTAGTGGCATATGAAATAAGTGAAGGAGTAGGGGATACTGAAGAGATAGCTGATGTACTTTTAAATTTTAAATATGATGAAGCTGATCAACCATCGCCTAAGCTTACAAATAATGCTCATAAACCAGAAGAAAGATTGGATGTACATGGGCATAATGATCAAGAAGTGCATGACATTGAAAAGGTGATTGATGCCCTTAGATTTATTGAAGATGATGAATTTATTCAAACTCCCGAGTGTAAGGATTTTTGGGATAAGATAAAAATGAAATAATTTGAGGAGAGACTCTAAATTAATAAGATGGGCACTAAGGAGTCATAGGATGACTAGATTGTTGCCTAGACTCTTGAAGAACTTAGGGTCAATGAAATTACTGTTAGCCCGCAAGAAGTAAGAAAATTGGTCTTAGAAAGCAATATACTAATTATTATTGGGATGGAGTTAAAAAATATATTCTTACTGGATCAAGTAAGAAGGAAAGAAGATCCCACGTTGGTTTCTGAATTCAATTTGAATGAGGGAATGAGTGGCATAGGTTACAACCAAAGAGTTGAAACCCTAGCCTTTTGGACAAAGCAAAAAAGAACAAATAATCCAAGATTGCTTGATGTTGTAAAACAAATGAGAGGGACTGCCATTGTAAAGACACTTCAAGAGACATTGGCATTAGAGGTAGCTACAATGACAATGCACTCAACAATGTTTTAGGGATGCAGTTAAAGCTATGGAGTTTAGATTGGAAAAATATGAGAAAGCACAAAATGATCTTAATGATAAAGTGAATAGGTTATTCATAGAAAATATGAAATTGAAAGATCAGTTTAAGGGTGTAGGTACTCCTTCCCAAAGCATAGAATTAATAGTATACCAGCCCCCTACCATCCAGAATGATACAGGTGCAATCACTGTTGAAAAAGTAAATGTCCTAAAACAAGAAATTGAGAAGTTGAAAAAGACTAATGAAGAAACAAAAGAAAGAGAAAAGAGAGAAACCCTCAGGGTATTAGAACAAATCTTGGAGTGTAGGGTTAAACTAATTGTGGAAAAATTGGAAAATGTGTATGAATGTTATGTCTCCTTGTCTCAAGTAGTTGATCAAATAAAGGCCCATGTACCTATATTGGACCCCTTATTCAAGATTTGACAACATGTATGTCACACCTTAATGATTTTGTGTAGAATTTTACAAAGGATTGTTGAGGCCCCCACAACTTTAAATCCTACTGAGCAAATGGTTCGAATGGTAACAGATGAATTTTAATACATATCTGTAGAAGACCAAAAGATCAAGGCAAGAATGGATTCATTTCACACACTAAAGCAGTGGTTCATGCCTAAGATGCCAAGGGATGATCATCAACTGAAAGGCTGAAAAGATTGGATAGATGAGTTTAGAAAAATTGTTCCCAATTGCCTCACTAATTTACAGAAGGATGGTGACATAAATATTCACCACCTCAATATAACCTTGGATGGAATAATTGCACTGGATGCTGGATACTCAAAATTCATCACGTATAGCGAAAGGTTATTAGATAGCAAATCAAAGTCACTTGTCCAACAAGAAAAAAATCCAGGAGTACAAATGGCATCATGATTACATGATGTACCAATGGGAGAAAAAATATCTAGCCCCCCCCAAAAAATAGGCCTTGCAGTGATGTACCAAGCCTTGCAGATACTATCATGGATAAAGGAACTTGTCAAACCTGAATGATCACGGGTACCTTACGATGAGTAACAGAATTTTGTATCTTGTGAGTGTCCTAGACTTCAACATCTGATCATTTCTCTTCACTTCTCATCTTTCATTTCTTTTAAATGTAACCCTATGTAAACAATGATAATTAAGACTTTTTGATTTATGTTAAAAGTGGGTAACTGAAAAGACACTTTTTGACATGTCAGTTAGGATAAATTTTTTAAATGTATTGTAAAATATTTTTGAAGATCAATAGAATGAAGTTATAATTGGTGGCCAAATTCTGGTTTCAATTGTTTGTTGAATTGAATTAATGAATGTTATCTTGTTGTCTCCAGTTTGATATTTCCTTATTATTTAAATCAATATATCAAGGGTATATCTAGTTTATCAAAACACATTTTCTATCAAATAACTCATTTTGTACTACATTTTGATGTCAAATCTTTGGTAATTATGGTTAGTTTCATTACATTCAAATTCTGAATTTTGGGAAATTATATATAGTAAATAGATTGATGGTTGTTTGGATAGTGAAATTAGCTCTCTTAGAGCTCAATTGAAATATCTAGAAAGATTATTTTAATTAGAGAGGATTTTGTGGTTATTTTTCCAACAATGATTAACAATGATTGTATAGTACAACTAGCTTTCTATTTTCATTCAAGATACAAGTCATGATCAAAGTCAAGAACATACCAATAAGATGGTACTCTACTTCAAACTCTCAACCTCACTTAGTTTAGTCTACTTACATGGGGATATTAAGGAAATTGTTAAACAATTAATACATATCATTTGTTGTTTGTGAAGGAGAATCCTGTGAGATCCAATATGGCAGTGGATCAATATCTAGTTTCTTAAGTAAAGATGATGTCACAGTTGGGAAACTTGTTACGAAACATTAGGTTAGTAATTTTGGGATGTTAAGGATTCCCAGTTGGATATCGAAGATCTTTTCTCATAAACTTAATTTTGAATTTATGTATAAATGGATTCTTTCATGGTGTAGGTCTTTACTGAGACAACACATGAACTAGGGTTGACATTTTTGTTGTTCAAGTTTGATGGAAATCTTGGGCTTGGTTTCTAGGAAATTTTTGTTGATAATGTTGTTCCAGTCAGGTTAGTGTTGATAGCCTTCATTCTATAATATGTCAAATTCATTCTATAATCTGATCATATCACCTTTCTTAAATTTTGAACAAGGTTTTCAAATCAAGGGTTAATATGCATATTTCAGGCCTATGTTGAACACTTTGTTTAAGGAATTTGTTGACAAGGCTATAGTTTTTTAATTGATTTATCCTTTTACTGTGTTTGGACTTACTTTTGTAAACTTGCAATATACAATGCACTTTTATTCTTTCTAAATTGAGACTAATAGTAATTTTGTTGTTTGTATTGAGGCACAAATTCATTCATGGCAAAAAAGACAACACCCTGTTGCTCATATCAATTAGCACCTTGCATATAAAGGAGGAAAGATTCTAGTTGGGTTATTGTTGACTACATTATTGAAGGAGAGAGCTTCATATATGGGACATAGTCAACACTCTCCTTCGATTCTACATGTTACAGCTTACTCTAGGAAGATTTGCCACATTGTAGAAGTTTTAAGAGATGAAAGGGGAATGTGCTCACATTGAAGGGCTTCAAGCATGCATTTCCATCATTGCAAAAGTTTTTAGGAGAAGTTTCCTTCTTGCAGTCATTTCTGTGCAATATTGTAACTCAAATTTGTAGTCTTGTGACTAAAAATAACAATTGCAATACTCTATTTCTAAGCTATAACTAGAACACCTTTTTTTTATTGATAAATTTCATCGATTTTTCCCTTTGAATGGTTGTCTTATTGTGTGCAATTAATTATTGATGTGTATTTATGTGTTTTATGGTTAAATCCTCAAATATCAGTCAATTAAAATGACTAAATATACTACTAATTCACATCAATTAATAATTAAATTGATTAAATATACTACCAATTGACATAAATTAGTGAACAACATGAATAAATATGACTAGATATATGACCAGTGAAATCAGTGAATAAAAATGACTAAATAAGTGACCAGCTAACAACACTCAATAACTAAATACATCAACGAATAAAAAAATGACTAAGTGACCAAATTACAACACATAATGACTAAATCAAAAACTAAATAAGTGACCAGTTAAATATATCAGAGAATAAAAAATGACTAAACAAATGACCAAATTATAGCAGTCAATGACTTAGAAATCAACGACTAAATATACTACCAAATTGATCAATCAAAACAATCAATAAATGACTAAAAATGGTTTAGTCATCAATCTGGTCATGTTATATATAACTGGCAATAAACTATTAATGGTCATGTGACCAGTTTCATTCATTTATAATTAGTTTTTAGTAGTTTTTTTAGTCTTATATTACTATTTTTGTACTAGCAAAAGGACAAAGGCCAAAATACTTAGAGGAAAGATGGGAAAGGAGAAGGGGCAATGGAGAAGGCATGAAGGAAGGGAGTAAGAGACAACCCAAAAACCCTAAATTCTGGGACTTAGCTAAATTTAAGAAACTTCAAGGAGAAAACATGCAAGATGGCCCACGGGGGATCTCTCAAATTGATTATCTATGATGGGTCATCTAAGGGTGGCATGAAATGCCAATAGGTAGTAGAAATCCAACTCACAGTTGGTCTAACCTCTCGCAAGTTCCACATGAACAAAGTACCTATACACATGGAGATAAGAATGTTGGGGATATCTTTTGGAGTTTTCCTTAGTCAAACCCCTACTTTGGTGTTTCCACTTCCATGGACAACCAATAGACTACAATAGAGATAAAATGATAAATGAAGGAAATAGACACAATGTATAAAATGCAAAGACAATCTATATGCTATCTATAATATTGATAATGCAATGAAATGACAACAATAAAGTGTTACCCTCTTTTTGGCAAGCTTGAGAAGCTGAAAGGAAAGATGTTCAAATTTGGTCATAAAGGAAGATATATCCATGGTAGAAAGGTGTGCATAATTTCAAAAGGCCATACCATACACATAAACCCTAGCATCAAACTCCTCCAATAGACAACTAATAAGGGTTATCTTTAAAAACATTTTGACCAATAAGAAATGTGAAAAAATATTCTTATGTCATGTCATACATTTTCATTTATGATTCATTGGTTTGAGTGGAATAAATATGAGAAATATCCCACAAAATTTGTTGAAGTCATGTCTTGGAGGTGTTGTGTGATAGAAAAATTTCTATAGATTATAATTGAGATGTGGGCACTGGTATTTTTTCTTGAATACAAACCAAATAATATTTAAATATCCTTACACATATTCATGGGTCTAAAACATGCTAGATGCAAATTTCATCACATGTTTTAATGGTGTCGCAGAGGGGATAGATGGAGAAAAAAATGTGAATCGATGAAGGTGTAGACCTTAGGAACATGCTGGGGGTTCATCAACAACTAGGAACCATTGAGCATTATTTTTATCCTTATTTGTCTTACCTTTTTCCTTCATCGTTATTTACCTCCTCTATTAGGGCTTATGACTACATTAGGAACTTGTTAGGGGTTCCCATGATTCTGGGAACCATGGGAAGCTCCAAAACTTTACATTTCCCTTTCTATGTAATATCACTCTCTAAGTACACATGTGAAAAACAAACATTTTTCTAGATCATTTGATTCTTCATTGTCTTTCTTTCATTCTGGATCGACATCATGCTTTATGCCAGTGCAAACATTAGATATGTTTGAACATTACAGGGAAATGGCCCTAATCAAGATCCTACAAAAATATCAGGCCATTGTACATATTTGAATGTTATCACTTCTCTTGTGAGGCATTGTTCACCTTTAAATTCTTGCCAAATAAATACTTGCACAAAATGGGAATACATTCAGAAAAAAATTAGTTCATTTGGAAAGACCCGCAAGACAACTCCTTCAAGTTTTGGCCTTTGTGGGAAATTGATCACTATCAATCCCTACATGAACTTGGCATCATTCAAACTGTACCTATTGAACAATGATCAAGCTAATAATTTTGGACTGAGTCACTTACCTTGTTTTGCAAAACCCCAACTTTAGTTCGATTTATCTTTTTTGCAGACATTTGAGTCCCTACTAAACTTTGTGGAAGGTTCACTTCCAATTGAACCATGTAGACTTGGAACCAACATCTAAAATTCCTCCTTAGCACTCTATAGAAAACTTATTCACTTTTGAGTTCCACCCTTTGGCCTTGGGCCAGTCTAGTTAGACTTTTCACAAAAGGTTAGTAGCAAACTAAAACCCTACATGAACATAATAGCCAAATTTTATCCATTTTTGTTTAAATTTGAACTTGGGATATCCATTTTGGAGGTTTCACAAGGTTATAAAACTTAGAAATCCCCCACACATAGTCCATTTTTTGGATTTTTGAGCTTGGAGGAATTTTCTAAGAAAAAGGTAAGGGGGCACACAACCAAAAGCATTTTTCAACAAGATGATCTTCATGAAATTTCTCAGATTGATTATCAATGAAGGGTCATGCCTCACAAGTGAAATTAGGCACTAAAAAGTGAGGTTCCAATAAGGAGATGTAATGATAATATGTCTGAGAAAGGAATGCTTCTCATGGGGAACATTCAAAAAGATGAAGATGAAGAAATTTGATTCTTAAAATATTATGAAGAAATTTAATTTAAAAATAATATATGAAGTATAATTAATAGAAGATTGAGGTTTTTTATTCATATATTTAACATTGTAGATTTGTATGATAATGATGAAGTAGAGATAGAAGAAGATGGAACCAAAGTGGATTTGAGAAAAAAAATTCTGAAACATCAAAAAGAAAAAATTAAGGAGATATTGGGATATAAAGTTGAAAGTGCACCAAACACAATAAGTATGATTTTAATATATGGTTAAATTGAAAGGAAGGTTAATTAAAGATTCAACATTGACATATTCAATTGAGATATCATTTTGGTTTTCCTCTAGCTATTCTAAAGTGAGGAACTCACTCTTTCAAATACTCTAGTATTTAATGCAAAACATACAAGGTGTAAGATCAATATTGCATCAACCAAAATAATTTTATTTCATAATTCTTTTGTTTCTATAGTTTCCCAAAAAAATTCTATTCACCATACTCTAATTGAAAAAAATTCATTACACAAAGGAATATTCTATGCCAATCACCATTTTAGGACATTAGAGTTGCAAACTTGAGCTACTATTGTATAACACCAAAAAATATTTATAGATCTTTCAATAAATATAATAATTTATTAGTTAATTTATTAATGTGATGAAATTTCTCAAAACTAGTCATTGTTTAGTGATATGACATCAAATTTATTCTCAAAGAAAGATAATTGAACTATGTGAAAAATATAAAAATATTTACACTAATATTTGAATACATATTCAAGATTATTAGTTACATAGATGTTCATGATTAGAAAAGCATTAAATTTCATTGCATATAGCTTACTACATATCACATCCATCCCAAATAAACCCTTAAATAAAACCTTAAACACATTCCATTTACATAGAACATTTTACCTTATATACATTTCATGTTTATGGAACATTGTACCACAACTCTCATTTATGCTTCATCCTAATTTCTTTAACTCTTGATATTCATCATTCAAGATCATGAGAGGAGTGAGGATCTAAAAGTAAGAAGCTTTGGTTTAAATAGTTTGATAGAATATTGTAGAATGTTCTATTACAAATATCAATATATGGCATAGTTCTCTAATGATCAAAATTACTAGCATTTTATATTATAAACATTACTTATTCTATAAAAAAAGGCAAATGTTATTGGTTAACCTATTCTATATCCTTATTACATACATTTTTATCAATATAATAAATTATATTTGCACATGTATTTTTATAGATATAATATATTATATTTACATATGTTATGTTTATGTTATTTGATTACTTCAATACTTTCAATTGAACATGCCATTTGGAAGCAAAGGTTCCCTGTATTTCCATCTCATTAGGAAAATATTATGATCATCTTTCACAGACATTGATTTCCAACACAAATATACCCTAGGTATGTATTCTATACTCAATTGACAGTTCTCACCTTTGAGTTTATATTTTATCATTTATTTTTTCATAGGTTACTAATTTACTACTTCTCCTTTCATGGTATGACATGACTGATAGATGCATGTGACTATGATTGAAATTTCATACTCAATTGATCACACTCATCTTCGAGTCATTAAATTCATATTTAATTTTTGGTTTTCTTTTCTCCTTTGTTTTTTCATAGGTGGATACTTTTCTTTTGATGGTATGACATGACTGATAGATGTATGTGATCATAATTGATGGATGCATGTTGCATACCAAGGATAAAATAAGAACATTCTTTATCTAATAGCTTACATTTTTTAATAAATGTACAATATCTATTATATTTTAACACATCTAAGTAAAAATAATATAAAATAATGCAAACCCTATATTTATCCCTTTTATCTTGCCTCTTGTTAGTATATATATAGAAAATATTAGCATCCAAATTAACTATTTGTATACTAAAAGACCTTAAATGTGTATTCAATATGCTAACTGTCATACACTTGAAAAAGCTTTATTAACATCATTTCCTCTTCATACACTCGAACAAGGTTTATTAACATCATTTCCTCTTTATCTATCCTCTTTTTTCTTAATTGATTCAATTAGCCTAGCTAATTAATTAATTGCATTATTTTCACCTAATTGGCCTAATTAATTAAATTAGGTTAATTCACCTCTTTTCACACTAACACTTCATCTCATTAAATTGAATAGATCAAAATATTTAATTTAATCTCCTAAGTCATCTTATTTAATTAAATAACCCTATCCTATTTAATTAAATATCATTTCATACCTCCCCTATTTATTAAATCATCTAATTTAATAAATATCTCTTAATTTCTCTAATCCCTTAATTGCATAAATTAAACCTTGTTTATTAGTAATTAAACTAAGTATTCCTCTAATCAAAGGGAATATTCCAATGGAATATTCTTTATCTTTTTTGCACAATTAAAAATTTGTTTTAATTTGTAAATTAACCTTTTTCCTCATCCAAATGGAATATTCTAATGAATATTCCCTCCCTCAAATCAACTCACTTGGCTTCTTTAAGAAGCCAAATCCTCTTACCTTTCTAGCAAGTTACCTTTGACCTATGTGAGTAGGTCAAAAGTGTGTTTTTTTTAGGTAATTGTGAGCCTTTGATTAATCTTCATCTTGCATTCTCATCCATTGATGAGAATCCATGATCCATGCCTCCCATCTCCTTCATCCTGTGTTGATTAAGCTTTTTGATCTTAACCATTCATTCCTCATTTTCTCTCCTATAAATAGATCACTATTTGGAGACAAATGGATGCATCTTTTATTTGCAAATTCATGTTGTTGAATTTTCTCACATCCGTACTCTCAATTTGCACACATTGAGCTTGTTTTTAGTTTGTTTTAGTTGCATAAATAGCTTCAAGCTTCCATTAATGGCTTCCATGCATTCATCTTATTTTGTAAATAGATTAGGATTTTAATATTTTAGCTCATTTTCTAGCTTAAATTAGCTTAGCAATTGCATAATTAGATCATTTATAGCATTGAATCATGGTAACTTAGCTTGCATCATGTGCATTTTGTGCATAATTTAAGTTTTTCATACAACAAACATCATGGTTTTATCAATTCTTTTCCATAGAATCGACTAAAACAAGATCACTATCATGGGATTGGGAAAGGGTCGTCGGTCCACATCAATGCGACATGAATTCCACAACAATATAAATTTCAATGGATTAAAGTAGATGTTTTCTTTAAAGCTTTCATAAGATTAACATGTTAGGTTTTTTTGATAAAATGTTTAATTTCAATTTTGATTGACTGATCTTGTTGAGATTCGAGTATTGGTTGCTTCATTATGCTTTGATTCTTCATGGATCAAGCATAATTCAGCTCATAACCGGTATCCTCAGATCGACATTATGGTGCTAGAAGGAGGGAAAACTGATCATTTAGTTCTTTTTTGGCTTGAAATCCATGTTTTTGCTATTTTGTAGGTTCTAGTGATGCTCAAACCACAAACAATGATGATGTATCAATAGTGTCTCCATATAGCGATGCCCAATAAATTTTATATAGCAACACATATTTAATTGGTTGACACTGATTTAAATATGGCGATGCTTATTTAAATTTTAACTATCCTGGAATGAAAACAACAACAGTCACCCCCAACAGACCGACACTTTCAAACTCCAAATCGTGATGCACTCATTTATAGCAACGCCCATCAATACAATGATGTAATTGTTCTCACTATCCTTTCTATAGAGTGACACTCAAATTCACCAGAGTGATGCCCAAATTTTGAATTGTGTTGCCATTGTATACAATGATGCTCAACCAGGGTAAGAAACTTTACGCTTGTTTTTTCGACATGTGACTTAATTTCTTTGGATTATCTGATCAATGATTGATGTTTGACTATGTTTTCAGTTTTAGACTAACAGGGTTTTTTAGGTTTTAAAGCATGGAGGGAAATTGAAGAACTTCTCTTCTATCTAAACATTGTATAATTGTAACTAGCATTTAACATTTTGGAGCAATTACAACCCAATTTCATGTTTTATTACTTTCAGTTTTTAGGCAACACACTAGTTTTCTAGTGGGTTTAAAATGAACATTCAAAGTTGGCTAAAAATGAACCCTCACATCACATCTTTCAATTGGGCTTAAAATTGAAGAAGGAAAATTCATCTTTTAATTGGCGCTTAAAATTAACTCTATTGCTTTGAAGGATAAAATTGAAAACTGTTTGTTTTGTTTTGTGGTTTTCAACTTTGCTAGTGAATGCATATGCAATTCTCTCAAGCCATTTGGCAATCTTGAGAAACAGAGACATTCTCTATCATGTTGCACAATCACCTCCACACTTCAAATTTGGGTTTAAAATTGAACAACCATGCTAGTGTAAGAAAAGGCATAGCGTGTGTTCTCTCTTTGTGCATTCGAACAAAGATGATCGAACTACGGATGTACTTACTTGCTATTTTTCACCTTTAGAGGGTCTACCTTGGTGGAAAAAATTACTCACCCCAAGGGAACGACCCAAGTAGCAACAAGTATAAGCCAAGCTCTTCCAAATTGCTATATAAATTTGTGGTTGTGATTAAAATCATAATTAATGGGAAGCAGTACATGATAGCTCTCCCCCAATATTTTTATGATGCATAAAGCCCTTGTTCTAAGGGTTGGGAGACCTCTCACAAGGATTTTATCATTACACCCCGTAAACTAGATGCCCTTATTATGAACCTTTGTGTATAAGCCAAAAATCCCTAATATTTGTTAATGTCAGGAGGTCGGAGCTCCGAAGCCATCCCACATATTTGCGGTTCTTAGTAGAGATGAAAAGTTTGTCATGGGAGATTCATGAGAACTTGAAGCTTGGATGACCCGTAGAAGTGAGTGCTATGGAGGGGAGCCAGTGTGGTCAAGCTTCTAATCATCTACTCTGAATAAGCACAACTAGAGAAATCCAAATGGGAATTCAACAAATATAGCTATCAGACATGTCAAATTTACATCATGCATAATCATATTCCATTCATCCAATAAATCAGACTTTATTTAAACCAAATCCAAATCATACATTTTCCATCATTTTCTGATTTAAATAAATCAATTATCAAAGTCCAAAATGTCAACTCACCTAATCAGCATTAAATCAGCCTAATCATCATCTTATTTAATTAATCCGATTAAATCTAATCTAATGCATGTCATCCCCACTTGCATTCTCTAGATTTGGCCACTTGCACATGAAATTGCATTTAATTGATTTATCAAAATCTTTATTTTCAACTTGGCATAAAGGGAAGAATATTCTCCAAGTTTGAATCTCCCCCCAAGTGGACATGTACACCAACAGCATTTATGAGGCCTTACATGTCTCTTACATGTCCCCTTCCAAAGTCAAACTCAAGAATCATTAACAAATTTGAATTCAAATTTTCCCTCTCATGGCACTCTTCCCAAATCTTGCACATACATCAACTACTACATGGGATGACAAGTGTCCTCAACTCATTGGGCTTGTTTTTGATCCCACATTGGTCCTCTTCAACATTTGGCATTTTGAAATCTTTAAATAAGTGTTTCATCTTTGAGCAACTTCACAATCTTCAGAATCTATTGCAAGGTTACTCTCTTCATTTGAGATTTGATCTTGTTCATCATTTCACTCCATCATCTCCATTGGCATTTTATCATTTTGAGCTTTAATCAAGGATTGGGAAAGGGTCACTAGCACATGTGACACCAATCCACTATGAGATAGAGTTGGATCATGTCTTTCATATGCTTTCTTTAGTTTCTATTGTTCCATTTTAATTGCATGATTGACATGTTTCATTATTTCATAGGGATGTTAAAATGTTGTTTTGTTTTAAACTAACCATTTGCAGATTTTAGCATCCACAAAATGGCGCTAGAAGGAGGGCAAGTCTTTGTCTAATTTTATACAAGCTCCAAGCTTCATGCAATAGATAAGGACTATCTTTGTTTCTATTCAAGCTTTAATCTCTATCGCATAAATGGCTGCTTAACAAAGTTCCTTTAGTAAATGCTTTGTTCTACAAGTAACGTAAAAAAAAGTCATTTGAAAGGTTCTTATGGCTGCCTAACAAACTGTTGTTGAAAGTCTCCAAATACAGATCAATCCTCATTCAAGCATAGACAATGATCTTTTGAGAAAGAGTCAAGTCCACAGACATTTACCCGCTTGATTGTGTAATTCCATGGTATAGATATGCTCTGCAATAGAAAGAAGTATACTGGCATCAATTTAGCTCTCAGTGGTTTTAACAGTGACTTTATGGTATTGGTCTTTGTGACGTTTGGGGTCTTCTGTTCAACAGTTCTTTTGTGATATCTGGAATTTTCTGTTAGCATTTCTTTGAGAAGTTCTATTCGATGAGTCTTCTTTTTTTTTAAAACAGATTTAGCTTTCATTGTGTTCCATGATATTACATTTCACACAAAAATAAATAAATTTCCCCATTACCAGCATTCATACTGTTACTCTTGTCAAGATATTTAGTATTACTGTTAATACTGTTGCTGTTGTTATCCCTGGCTTGTAGCTGAAGCGGAGGGCTATCTATACTGGGTTTGGTAGAGCGCTCCATTGCTTTGTTATGTTTCACTAAATCTGCTGTGACCAAGGCTTCTGTTGCTTCAACTATTGTCCATTTCTTTTACCACTAGTGTCAGAGAAATTCTGCAGTTGAAGTATCCAAAAAAAATTCATTTTCTGTAGAGCACATTACACCGTTTTCCAGAGGATGCCATCAATGTAGAGATCTTTTGAGATCACACGTCTTGTCTATGCTTCTAAAATGGTCAACAATACACGTACCTTTTCTTTGAAGCGGTCTACCAAAACAGTCCCCACGCCTTGCCTATCCTTTCTTCTTGAGGCTTTTGATGCCCAGCCTTCGCTTGAAATCTTTTACGCGCAGTATCTCTCGGTAGCCTTTTGTCAAACGGTGCACATACCTTGTCTATGCTCGCACATGAGAAAACCTGGCAAAGCAGTTTGAATGCCTTGTCTGTGCCTTCACCGGAAGCTTTCTGTCAACAGTTCACGGAGGACGCTGGAAAGGTTGTAGACTTCAGTTTTACACCTGCAAATGCATTTGCTTAAAAGTTTCTAAAGCCTTTTTTTTTCAAAGACATCCATGAGGCGCGCATTGGTCAAATAAGACAAGTCTAATTTTGAACTGCCAAACTCAATCATTAATGCAGCAAAGGGCGCGATTTCTTTTCACCTGCAATTGTGTTGATTTGAAAGTGTCTCAAAGCCTTTTCAACAAGTGTAGTTCTTCAATATTCTGACGTTATCTGTTTGGTGCAGGTGTCATTTATTCACAGTAGGAAAGATCTTTGTTAGCTGTTGTACGTCTATAAGTTATGCAAATTCTAATTAGTGCTAATGGAATGAGCGGACTGTGTTCTGACAAGAGTGGAAATCTGCACTGTATCAGCAATTGTTAGCATTGTGTGAAGAGCATCGAGCGCAATGAATAAAGAGAGACAGATGAAGAACTATTAATGTTGACAGCAAAATCTTTTTTTCTATTGATACAAAAATCCTCAAATTTCTGTTTTTAGGCTCTGGCTGCATGTATTTAATGCGTTCTTTTATGCTAGTTGTAATTACAATGATTGACAGGAGAACAGAGGAACAGTGGATTTGATTGGATTCAGCTTCACACCTACCAGATGCATCTGCTTACAAACATTAGTAGCTGTTAATAGCATAC
Organism: Sequoia sempervirens; assembly: GCA_007258455.2. Taxonomy (NCBI): domain Eukaryota; kingdom Viridiplantae; phylum Streptophyta; class Pinopsida; order Cupressales; family Cupressaceae; genus Sequoia; species Sequoia sempervirens. The sequence continues at coordinate 3,231 of VDFB02009411.1, read as the reverse complement.
ATGATCCTTTATGCGTCCTGACATTTATGGTGCAGTTTTGTATTTTCCAAATGCATGTGCTTGAGATTTTATATCTTTTCAAATTTATGTCTACTGACAGCACTTAGCATTAAAATCCTTTTGATACATGATTTTCAGTGTTGACTTTACCCCTACCAAGTGCATTCATCTCGAGGTTTTGTGTGAAAAGATTTTACTCACTGTTTTCTTCATATGCTGGCTAAAGGCATTGCGTAGCCATATAAACAGTAGATCTAGCTGGCAGCCAATAGAGATTAGTGTGACAGCAACAATTGTCAATCATTTCTTAGCTAAACTTTTGGAAGAAGGCTTATAAAGACATTCTTATGTCTACATTTAATGCCAATAGACAGGGTCTTAGGAGGAATTAAATATTTTAGAATGATCACTCTATTAAATGTCATTTAAAATTCCTGCTGCTCTATTCATTTTGAATATTGACATCTGATTTGTCCATTATGCCTTTTCCTCAAACATGAAATTATGATAAATGCATGAAAAGTTAAAATTTTGAGTAAAGATCTTTTCTTTTATCATAAATGATACTTGTTTGGTGGAGGACACAAGATCAATGAATATATGGCTACTAAAGGCAACATTTGTGTTATTCATCATTGCTCATAAAACTACATGACTTGGTGTTAGGGCTTTCGGATTGTAAAATCATGTAGCATTTTCATTGGAAATTATCTTATTGTTTTATTGACTTGAGCATCACATGAGTGACTTTTTCTCTCATAGGTACAAAAAGCGAACAAAGGTACAAGCAAAAGGTGAAAGGTACAAAAAACAAACGACGGACAATCAACGTACAAATGAACAACGAAGGCGAAAAGGTGCAAAGCAAAAGAGGAGGAGGATTTTTGTTTGAAAACACAATGTGTTTTTTAACACTTTGATCAAAACTACTTCACAAAACGAAAACGAAAGGAGGGAAAGATTTTTTCTTTTCTTTGAAAACACAATGTGTTTTTTAACACTTTAAGTGTTTGATCAACACTTCACGAAATTGTTTTCCTTTTCGTTTTAGAACATTAGTTTTCAATTGGGGCTAAAACGAACAAATTGCTTTTCATTGCAAAGGACTTAAAACGAACCTTAGGACAAACTTACTAGATTTCGTTTTGGGTTAAAAATTGAACAAGCAATCCTCACACTTCATTTTGGTGCTTAAAACGAATTCACAATTGCTTTGAAGGGTATAAAACGAACAAGTGTTTGAGTTGAGTACTGTATTTTGAGTGCGTATCTCCTCTTTGCGCTGTACATCTAGGGTGCAAGAGAAACACCAAAATACATTTTATCGCTTTAAACACTTCATTTGGGTTTAAAATTGAACATCTTGTGCGAGTGTGAGTAGGGGCATTACAGACATTTCGCTTCTTCAGCTATCAAAGATCGATCGAAGTTATGGATTGTGTCCTTGCTCGCTTTGTTTATCTTAGAGGCCCGCCTTGTGAAAAGTACTACCTAAGCTTTTATTTACTCAACCGGGTAATACTTAAAGCCAAGAGTATTTCCAAATGGGATATAAATGAGGATTTTACAACGCCATAATCACGCCAAGACCGACAAGATGGATCCCAAAGGGGACTCTTGCCACGCTAGTCAACTCATGCAACGAAAGTCCTTACTAGAACCTATGTGTTAGAATTTTCCAAAATCCGTAATCTGTTTGTTGGTGCAAGAACGGTCGTTCTGAAGCCGCCCCACAATTTTACGGCTTTTAGTAGAGATGGAAAGCATGCCATGGGAGTTTCATGGTGTTGGTGCTTGGCTGCCCTGTATAAGTGAGTGCCATGGAGGGGAGCCAGTGGGGTCAAGCATCTAACCATCCGCTAAAAGTAGGCGTAGCTGGACTTGTCCATGGGACTCAAATACAAACATTGTCTATCACATCCATAGGCTTGTAATTATTTTGTTTGAAAACATGCGTATTCGAAAAACATTTGGTAAAACAAACATTCAACATGATTCTCAAAATTTCAACCCTCTTTGAAGACAAATATCATTGACTCGATCCATATGTTATTTATTTCCATTGGGATTCACGTCCTTAGAGGTTCCTAAGCATTGGATTATACCTCAATTTGTCTTCTTGAGTAAACAATAGGAAAACCCTTGCCTTAAGTTCATTGAATTTCCACATAAAATATCTTGTGGGGTTTAAAGAAATTAAGACATTGGTACATCTTAGTTTGAAACTTTAATCAAGAGTGTGTTTGTGGTAAAAGGAATACACTAAGCAAAGATAACAAATTGGACCCCACACATGTGCTTGATATCTCTTGGTCATATTGGTCTTTTGATTGCTCTTAGAGAAAAGTGTGTTCTTCAATACCTTGGCCTAGTAAACAAAGTCTCTCTAAGTCTCTTAGGATCAAAATCAAACACTTCATTCACCTCAAACATTTATCAACATCATCCCACAAACAACTTTCGAGCTTTGAAAACGTCATTACCTAGACTTGGGTACATTTCCAAACCAAATCAAAATCATTTGTTTAGTTAGGTGTGTTTGGATGAATCCTTCCACGCACACTTAGTTAAATTATCAACCATCCTTTGAACAAGTTCATCCTAAGATCACATCCAACATCTTAGGGTTTACAAGTTCATCATCCACATCAAACAATCAAAATCAAAATCCCTAAGTCTAGCATTGATCTAAAGTTCTTAAACGTTCAACACTCATATCATTCATCTTTCGTCCTCCATCTCATCATTGGTCCTAAGAATCTTAGAGGTCACCTTTCATAACAAGGTCAAAACACAAGAAGAACATGGAATATAAACTTGATCCATACATCTTGGGTAAACCAAATCAATTGAATCCTCAAAGCCTTTCATTTCCTATCAATTATCAAATTCCATGCATAGGATCATTGCCTTCGACAAATGTCAATGGTACAACAAGTGTGAGTATGCCCAAGTCAAACTTTGGAACACATTTCCCAATGATAGATCTAAGTCCAAATCTGCAAATCCACCAATTGAATAATCAATGCATGAGCCTTGAAACGAACAATGTCATTCCACCAAATCCCTACAAACCAAATGTGGATGTACCAAGTGCAACTTTTCGAAACATGAATCCTAACTCGAAAAACTTTGGAAAAATGATTCCCAATACCAACAATGTTCATCCTATCATGCCGAATCTGAACATCATCCCAAATCAGAACATTATCCAAAGTCAATTTTCCCATA
>VDFB02009410.1:0-23097 GCA_007258455.2 Sequoia sempervirens | reverse complement strand
CTTCATCCATTTCAAAAAAAATATAGATATATATATATACATACAACTTTATTAAGTGTTCCAATTTCACATTTAACTGCTATGTTATGTGTATTATGGTTGGTTCTTAGTATTTTTATTTCATTCTTTTATGTGCAATTTGGGAATTTGCCTTATGTTATAATTAATAGGTTTGGGTTGAAATTTTTGCTTTTCAATAGGTCCATATATATGTATATATAACTATATATATACACATATATATATAGGTTAATGTTAATATTAATATATAAATATATGTGTGTGTGTGTGTGTGTGTATGTATATTGATTGTAATAATCAATAGGTTAAATATTAGTTAATTTGTTAGTAAGATAAAGAGGTAAGTTTACATTTAATTATACTATTTAGAAGATTCCTTGAATGTGGTGTTTTATGAAGATAAGTGTAATGAAGAGAAGTAGAGATCATTTGGATGTTATCAATGTTATTGGAATACATTTTGATGAGAATTGTTCCATGTTTTAAGATGTGTCCCTTTGGTATTATTGTTAATGATTCTTTGAGTTATATCATTTCATGTATTATGGAATTTTCTTTTGTTTGGGGCTTTATGTTCTGCAAGGGAACCTTAGAGTTTATCAATCTTTTTTAGGAACCCAAGTGATTCCAGAGGTGGGGTATTGTGGTTACTCTTGATTTCATTTTGAATTTGGAATGTTGATGTTTATGGATCTGCTACACATTGGATTGTACCAGTTTGTCGTTGTGTTTCCTTGTGGTTGGTGAGATGGTCATTGCCTCACTTTTGATTGTCATTTGATTCAGTTCTTTATGCGGTACAATCCTCAATGTTATTGTTTTGTGGTTGAGTGTTTGGAGGGAGTGGCTCTAAGTGGGTGGTTGGTGCACAAAGGGGCGCCAGGATAGCCCTCGTTAGAGTGAATTTAATAAGTGATAATTTAAATAATTAACTAGGGGATGGGTAGTAGCACACTAAATAGATAATCTTTGCCTCATCCACCTTTTAGTGCTACCATAGACTAAAGGGGATTGAGAAGGCCATGGTTGGCATGATTGTTGCCTTGTCTTCACAAAAGGTAACGGTTTCGCATGAGCAACCCTGTGGGGCGGTTCCTTGAGATAGGTAGCCTGGATAACCATAGATGGAGGCGGCTCCTAGCACTTAGTTGCCTAGATAATCTATCAGTAGATGGAGGCAGTACCTTGCAATAGGTAGTCTGGAGAATCCATGTTAAGCCATGCGATGACACTCTCCTCTAACATTCTTATTTATGTTGTCTTTTGGAAATCCTCTAGAATTGGTCACTTGTCTTGTATTGGTGATTTTTGTAGTTTTTTGAATTTGATTGGTCTCATGTGTTGTGTGAATTTCATTAGCTGGTAGTGAGTCTTTGTCTAGACGGTCTTGGTTGGGAACCCTTCCTTAGCAACTCCTAGCACGGTGGTGGTCGGGTGGAACCTGTCTCGCACCCGTTGGGATTCTCTCTTTTATGCAGGTTCAACTTTCAAGTGCTGACTTGAGATATCAGTTGATTCTTTGGTTCGTGGGTTCCAGATTTATGTACTTATGTTATTCTTATATTGATGTATCACTCCCATCTAGTTGGGAAAGTTTTGTATATTATTGCACATGGTGCTATTGTAATGTAATCTTATGATGATGCGTTGTACTTTTATTGTAAACTTGGTTATGAAAAGAATCTACAATGATGTTATAACTTGGATATTATTCTATCTTATGTTTCTATTTATGGATGTATGAATGTATGGTTTATATAATGGTTAGATAAATGTTCATGTTGTTAAGGGTTAACTCTTAAGTAATGACCTCATGTTCCTCAAAGGATTAAGTCATGCAATTTGAATAATGGTTACATTATGTTATTTAATGTTCACTACTTTGTTCTTTTATAAAAAAAATTTGGTTACATTTTACTTAATTCCTTTTGGGTTGTGTGGTGAGGTGTTACAACTTGGTATCAGAGCCAAGCTTGGTATCAGAGCCAAGGTTGCTAACATTGGGTTCTCTGGGTAGTTGGTGTCTATTAGGCAACCTTTGTGTTAACTTTGATCTTACATGCAATAACTGTGTGCAAGATCATGCCTCAAGCTAGAGGTCGTGGCGATGGAAGAGGCCGAGGTGGCGGTCGAGCAGTCAGTCATCATAGTCCATCCCCACCAAGTTTCCATGGTTCTGAACATGAGGAAAATGCAAATCCTCAAAGAAATCTACCTGTTGGTGACCAAAACCCGGCATAGCCTGGCTTGGATGGTCAGTTGCAATGTCTTCTAGGAGAGCTCCTTGATTGTTTGGGACCTAGGCCTCAGGAAGAGTCATAGATCAAGAGAGAGAGGGAAAGGTCTCCAAGGCACAGGGATGCTCCAACAGATCAGGATGCTGTAATAGCAAGGCATATGAGAGATTTGTTGATAGCTCACCCTCCTACCTTTGATGGCTTAGGAGGAGGCTTCAAAGCAGAAACCTGGTTGATAGATTTGGATCATTGCTTCACAATGCACCCATTCAGTAGCAATACCAAGGCTCGATGTGCAGTAATGCATTTGTGGCATTTCATCTCTACCTACTGGAGGTTGGAAGAATAGAAGTTGCACCTGGATATCAATGTGGTTACATGGGAGTTTTTCCTATATAGGTTCAGGGATCAATTTCTTTGTGATCATTAGAGGCAGTGTAGAGCCGATGAGTTCCATGATCTTAAGCAGATGTCTTTGTCCGTTGAGTAGTATGAGCGGCAGTTCTACGAACTCAAGCAATATGCTGGGATCAATCATGATGAGGGGTTGCTTGTTCAGCATTTTGTTCAAGGTCTGAATGCTTGTATCAGTGGTGGAGTGAGAGTCTCAAGTTGAAGACAATGGAGGTGGCAATGGAGAAGGCTCGGTTAGTAGAGGAAAACTTGGCAATGGCTCTTGGAGGGCATGTTGGAGTTCAGATCGACAGTGCTCTGGCACCAGGTACAGGTTCTAGAGGTGGACAGTCTCAGATTGGAGGGTCTTCTAGGAACTTTCAGACACCATCTAAGGGTGGTTCACACCATCAATAGTCTTAACCCAAGCAGAATAAATCATAGTCTCAACAGAGGGATAGGTCTCAAGGTAGGAAGTTTCAAAGTTGGCAGCGAGATAAACTTGATCGTTCTCTATAGCCTACACAAAGTGCACAGTCAGTACCATCTCAAGGTAGCTTTTAGCAGTCAAATGCACCATCTAGGGTTAGAGGCGTACAGGTTGCTTCTTGTGTGGGCAGCAGGGGCATATTGCCAAATAGTGTCCATAGAAGACTACTTCAGAAATTAGTCAGAGGCCAGCTGTTTCAGAGCTGACAGTAGGTGATGCAGGAAGAACTCATTAGGTTTTTGCAATAGTGGATAATTGGCAAGCTGAGCATCAGGGTACTATGATCGAAACATCAGGTGTGTTGAAGGGTACTAAAGTCTCCATACTTTTTGATTCGGGTGCTTCTGATTCGTTTATATCTCATTCCGTTGTGGAGCAATGTGGTTTGGTGGCATCTAGGCAAGGCATAACTTGGCAGGTTGAACTAGCCACTAGGTCAAAAGTTCTTGTAGAAGAGTTTGTGAAGGGTTGTAAGTTAGATTTGGGAGCTTTTTCAACTCAGGTGGACCTTCAGATCTTACCCCTAGGCTCATATGATGTAGTCTTGTTAATTGATTGGTTGAGTTCACATCATGCTTTGTTGGATTGTCGCCATAAAGTAGTGAGGTGTACCGATGATTCTTGAAGGGAGGTGGAGGTCGTGGGCACTCAAAGGCCTATTTCTTTGTAGATGAGCTCTGCCATGTAGTTAAAAAGGTGGTTCCATAAAAGGATACGCCACTGTCGTGCGCCGGAAATTATTCCCAGATTCAGAATTAAAACTGGATATTGCCTCTCGCGTAACATCATGCCCTGTTAGCATAATTTTTGTTATGTGATATCTATGACTGCACCAGAGTCGATTTTGCCCCGTTATCAAGAACCTGCAATCACCATTCAAAGGAAGATGTCTGTCTCACCAGGTTAATATCTTCACGATATCACATTATTCTGTCTCAAATCGAGACGTGCGCAGGCATCGCTAAAAACACACGACTTCATGCCGCACATACCAGTTTACTACCGCTTAAGTTTACAAATGGCACTGCATCTTTGATATCAGCCCCATGATATTTTGATTTATTCTAGGTCTATAGAGTAACATCTTAAGCAGGTATTGCATTGTTTGAGGGAAAACCAGTTGTATGCCAATTTGGCAAAGTGTGACTTTTACAAGATAGAAGTTCAATATCTTGGCCATGTCATCTCAGGTGAAGGAATCTCTATGGACCCTACAAAGATTCAGGCTATTGTGGATTGGCTCGTACCTACTAATGTCTCAGAAGTTCACAGTTTCATGGGACTTGTAGGTTACTACCGACGGTTTGTCCAGGGCTTTTCTAGGATTGCACATCCTATTACTTCTCTCTAGAGGAAACGGAATATTTTTTTGTGGTCAGACAAGTGTCAACTTGCTTTTCAGACTCTTAAGGAGAAGCTGACTAGTACACCTATTTCGGCAGTACTAGATCCTATAGGAGAGTTTGTTGTGTGTATTGATGCCTCCTTGGAAGACTTAGGAGCCATCTTGATGCAAGAAGAGCATGTGATTGCATACGAATCTTGGAAAGTTAAAGATCATGAATTGAACTATCCTACACATGATCTTGAGTTGGCCATAGTGGTTCATGCTCTGGTTAGATGGAGACATTTTCTCTTGGGGCATCAATTCGAGTTGCATACTGATCATCGCAGTCTACAATACATATTTACGTAGCTGAATTTGAATGCTAGGCAAAGGAGATGGATGGAATTTTTATGTGAATATGATTTTGAAGTGAAATATATTTAGGGTAAGGAGAATGTGGTAGGAGATGCCTTGAGCAGGTGTAGGCATGAGTTTTCTACTCTGACTCTTGGGATTGATTTGAGAAGTCAAATCCTCAATGCTCTCTCTTTAGATAGTTGGTATTCTAAGGTGAAGTCTGAGATCGAGTCAGGCCAGTCTCTCGAGGGGAAATTCGCTGGGTATTCTTTGGATTTTGATGGTGTTTTGCATTATTCAGGGTGTATGTATGTACCTCCTATAGAGGGTCTTCGTACTCTAATTTTGACTGAAGCCCATAGGGCACCCTATTCGACACATCTAGGAGTTAAGAAAATGTATGTGGATCTGCGTTCATTATATTTTTGGTCAGGAATGAAGTGGGATATCACTTATTTTGTAGCTAGATGTCTAGAGTGTTAGAGGGTTAGGGCAGAACATCATCATCTGGCAAGATTACTATAGCCTAATCTAGTTCCTGAGTGGAAATGGGATATCATTTCTATGGATTTTATCATTCGGTTGCCCATGTCTTCTAGGTGGCATGATGCGATCATGGTCATTGTGGATAGGTTCACTAAAGTAGCTCATTTCTCCCCTATCAAATCATCTTATACTGGTAGCAAAGGTTTTTATGGAGGACATAGTTCTATTACATGGTATACCACGAAGGATCATATCTGACAAAGATCCAGTGTTTACATCGGCACTATGAACTTCCTTGCAGCGGTCTCTAGGGACTCAGTTGAATTTTAGCTCTGCCTATCATCCTAAGACTAATGGTTAGATGGAGAGAGTTAATCAGGTGCTAGAGGACATGCTCTGCATGTACGTCATGGATCAACAATCTCGTTGGGAGGAGTATCTACATTTGGTTGAGTTTTCCTATAAAAATGGTTATCATAGCTCCATTGGCATGGCACCTTTTCAGGTGTTGTATGGTCATCCTTGCCATCCCTTTGAGTTGGGATCAATTAGAGGATATCGTTCTTCTTGGACTTAACATGCTTCGAGATATGGAGCAACAGGTGGCTCCTATCAGAGAGCATCTTATTGCAACATAGGATAGATAGAAAAAGTATGCAGATGCTCATCATGTTCATCGGCAATTTGTAGTTGGGGATCGTGTGTTTCTCTAGGTGCATGTATGAAAGAGTCATATTCGTTACAGAAAGGGTTCTAAGTAGGCACCCCATTTTGTTGGGCCTTTTCAGGTGTTAGAGAGAATTGGACCTGTTTCCTACCACCTAGCTTTCTCACCTAGCCTGTTGCAGATTCACGATTATTTTCTTGTTTTTGTTTTGTGACCTTATTTTCTTGATGTTACTCATGTGCTCGATAGGAATGCTTTGCAGGTCGAGGATGGGCAACTAGCTCTAGAGCCGTGGCTGTGCTTCAGTGTCGGAGTCTCACCCTCAAGGGCAGCGATATTGAGCAGGTGAGGGTCTAGTGGGATCCGAATGATAAGACCTCGATGACTTGGGAGGATGCATCTCGTATTAGGGAGGCTTACCCTTATTTGTTCTCTGGCTTCCAGGAGTAAGCCATGTCCTAGGGGGGGAAGATGTAATACCCCCATGTTTGTTGATTCATTAGTTACTCTTGGTACTCTTTGATATTGTGGATACTCTGTGATACTCTATGTGGTGGATTTATATTTGATCATGTGTGGTTCTTAGTTATTTGCTTACTGCTCTTTACATTATTTGTGACAATTGATGATACATTATACATTGATGATTTGATTTGTTATGCAATGGTGTTCTTTAAATTTATATGCGATAATGTATTTCTATGATATTATGTTTATGATGACATATTCACTGTATCTTGGTGGAAGGACGGAGCAGTACCACTCGCTCGCGAGTGCCCTACTACCCCGCTATTGCCTTTCATAGTGTGTTTTTAGTGGAGATTATATGTTATTTGACATTTATTTGTTTGTAGGAATTGCAGGATTAAAGTCTCGATTCCACCTACTTCACCAGGACAGGGCGAGCACAAAATAAACCCAACGGGTACAATGTTGTTAAAAGGAGTTGTTAAGGAAGAATTCCTGACCCAAGTCCATCATTTCGTTATGAGTTTTGTATTGACCTGGTCTTGTCTTGATATTTTTATTTTTGAGTTAAATGATTTATTTAATTTATTTATGGTTTGGTCATAGTAATTTAATTATTTTAGATGTTATAAGATGAATTAAAGTTATTTTATTAATTATGATTTAGTAAGTATTGAAGTTTAATTATTTTTAGTTAAAAGTTAATTATCTATAAAAGTTTGTTTTAATTAAGATTTAGAATTAAGTGGTGGTAATTTAAAAAGTTATTGTTTAAAAAAATAATAATATAAATAAATAAATAATAATAATAATAAATAATTAATTAAGAACGGCTGGAGATTCTTGTGGGGATTATTTGGAGAATGAAATTAATTATTTCGAAATCTTTTTCACGGGAGAGGAAGAGGAAGAGATAGGGGGCTGTTGAAATGGGATTTTGGTATTCTTTTTAAGGGAACACAAAAGAGGATGTAAGGGAATTCTTGGAGGAAGATTGTCTCAGAATTTGTTTTAGAAAAGAAGCTGCAGGAAAGGATCACCATTGAAAGGAGGAGGAAAGCGTTTGGGTTGGATTTCTTCTACAGCCGTAGGACGCCAGGTTCCTTTCAAAATTATGTTCTGAGTGTTTATGCTTCTATTATTTTATATACTCTTGGCTGTATCGTTTGATGAATTTCAGTCTTTGAGTGTATTGAATTAATTGATTGAAGATTTTTATTTGTATAAACTTTGCAAATATTTTCATAAAACCTAAGGAAAATCTTGTCTAAATTTCTTCAATACAATTCAATTGTTAAAAATCGTAGTTGATAAAAGAATTATTAAAACATTATTGTTTGGGTTTCAGCGCAGTTCTTGAATTTTGTTTGTTCAGAACAAATATTTGATTAATGTCTGATAACTAGAATTAATGTGGCATTTCTGTTTATTTCTATAAATACAGGTTCACTAGTTATATATATATAAATATGTAGATATAATTCTCTCTTAATTTACTGAAAAAAGTTTTAAAATTTGTGATGTTGGGTAGTTTTCATTTCAAACAAAAGAGGGTTTATTTTTACCCTGTGTACGAATGGCTAGATTGCAATACCGTGAGTTTTATTGTTATTTTTTTTGTACGAAATTCATTTTATATTAAATAAATATTTTTATATATATATAGATCGATATTGGGCTTTTGTATTTGATTCATTTCTTTTGTATTTAGTGAAAGATAATGTATTGTTTGGTAATTCATGAAATTTATGATTGTTGAACTTTGGCTATGTTGTTTCTAGAATATTGCGCCCATACGCCAACATAATACACAATATATTTGATATATATTCTATTATCTTTACTCTGTAATGAGTGCATACAAGAATCCGTATTGGAATTTTCTGAATCATGTGATTATATAGAAATTCGCATATTAATTATAATATTGCAAATTGTAATATTCATTTTAATCACTATATGGCCATTGTTTCCCACACCCGTATGCTTTTGCCTCGTATTAGATTTCTGAGTGTTATGAAGGGTGTGGCCGATGGCGGTCACATCACCCTGACCCCAAGGACAGTGCGCTGCATTTTCTATGGTGCAGTGATAAAAACGTATGTCGAACAGTCCTTGGGATGGAGTAAAATCTCAGTTTCGGCTGCCTTGTTTTCACATTATGTATAACCCACTTTGTCTAATTTTCATGTTCAATTAATATGCACCATGGTTTTTGTCCGTCCATTTTCCAGTCCATCCATTACGGTCGCTGTACATTGTGTCCATTATAAATTATTTTCTATGTGTTATATCCTTAGTTTCTGGGAGCATTCGCCTATATTTGACAGCTAGTTTATTCTGCATCCCTCAGTTACGGGTACCTTTAGACCTTCATCCATTTAAAAAAAAAATATAGATATATATACGAATACGGCTTTATTAAGTGTTCCAATTTCGCATTTAACTACTATGTTATGCGTATTATGGTTGGTTCTTAGTATTTCAAATTTGTTCTTTTATGTGTAATTTGGGAATTCGCCTTATGTTATAATTAATAGGTTAGGGTTGGACTTTTTTCTTTTCAATAGGTCCATATATATATATATAACTATATATATACACATAGATATATAACTATATATATACACATATATATAGGTTAATGTTAATATTAATAGTATTATTAATGTTAATATTAATATATATATATATGTGTGTGTGTGTGTATATGTATATTGATTGTAATAATCAATAGGTTAAATATTAGTTAATTTGTTAGTAAGGTAAAGAGGTAAGTTTACATTTATTTATACTATTTAGAAGATTCGTTGAATGTGGTGTTTTATGAAGATAAGTGTAATGAAGAGAAGTAGATATCATTTGGATGTTATCAATATTATTGGAATACATTTTGATCAAAATTGTTCCATTTTTTAAGACATGTCCCTTTGGTATTATTGTTAATGATTCTTTGAGTTATATCGTTTCATGTATTATGGAATTTTCTTTTGTTTGGGGGTTTATGTTCTGCAAGGGAACCTTAGAGTTTATCAATCCTGTTTAGGAACCCAAGTGATTCCAGAGGTGGGGTATTGTGGTTACTCTTGATTTCATTTTGAATTTGGAATTGTGATGTTTATGGATCTACTACACATTGGATTGTACTAGTTTGTGGTTGTGTTTCCTTGTGGTTGGTGAGATGGTCATGCCTCACTTTTGATTGTCATTTGATTCAGTTCTTTATGCGGTACAATCCTCGATGTTATTGTTTTGTGGTTGAGCGTTTAGAGGGAGTGGCTCTAAGTGGGTGGTCGGTGCACAAAGGGTCGCCAGGATAGCCCTCGTTAGAGTGAATTTAATAAGTGATAATTTAAATAATTAACTAGGGGATGGGTAGTAACACACTAAAAAGATAATTGTTGCGTCATCTGCCTTTTAGTGCTACCACAGACTAAAGGGGATTGAGAAGGCCGTGGTTGGCATGATCATTGCCTTGTCTTCGTGAAAGGTAATGGTTCCGCATGAGCAACCCTATGGGGCGGTTCCTTGAGATAGGTAGCCTGGATAACCATAGATGGAGGCAGCTCCTAGCGCTTGGTTGCCTGTATAATCTGTCAGTAGATGGAGGCGGTACCTTGCAATAGGTAGTCTAGAGAATCCATGTTAAGCCATGTGATGACACTCTCCTCTAACATTCTTATTTATGTTGTCTTTTCGAAATCCTCTGGAATTGGTCACTTGTCTTGTATTGGTGATTTTTGTAGTTGTCTGAATTTGATTGGTCTCATGTGTTGTGTGATTTTCATTAGCTGGTAGTGAGTCTTTGTCTAGACGGTCTTGGTCGGGAACCCTTCCTTAGCAACTCCTAGCATGGGGGTGGTTGGGTGGAACATGTCTCACAATCGTTGGGATTCTCTCTTTTACGTAGGTTCAAATTTCAAGTGCTGAGTTGCGATATCAGTTGATTCTTTGGTTCGTGGGTTCTAGATTTATGTACTTATGTTATTCTTATATTGATGTATCACTCCCATCTAGTTGGGAAAGTTTTGTATATTATTGCACATAGTGCTATTGTAATGTAATCTTATGTTGATGCATTGTACTTTTATTGTAAACTTGGTTATGAAAAGAATCTACAATGGTGTTATAACTTGGATATTATTCTATCTTATGTTTCTATTTATGGATGTACGAATGTATGGTTTATATAATGGTTAGATAAATGCTCATGTTGTTAAGGGTTAATTCTTAAGTAATGACCTCGTGTTCCTCAAAGGATTAAGTCATGCAATTTGAATAATGGTTACATTATGTTATTTAATGTTCACTTCTTTTTCTTTTATAAAAAAAATTGGTTTCATTTTACTTAATTCCTTTGGTGTTTGCATGGCGAGGCGTTACACAATGCATCGAGGATACATTGGTACAATACATAAATTTTCCCTTATATCATTGGGAAGAATACATTGAGTATAAGGATAATTAAATAAATGAGTTTTAAGGTACAAAATGAAGATCAATCTTCATCCAAGTCAAGCTCTGGAACTCTGCATCCATGTGTACATTGCGAACACATCCTGGGAACCCAATGGGTATATAGCACGTTCCACCTGACCACGTGGACACAAAGGTCTAGCCTCCATGCTAGGAGATGACAAGGAAGGGTCCACATCCAATCAAGGTCAAGCAAACAAGGCTAACATCAACACTGACATAAAACAACATCACAAAGTACATCCACAAGTACATCAACATGTTTAGAGGCTATCAAACAAAGGAAAGTACATGGGTACTATGGGAGAGTGTCATCACATGGTTGTACATGGATTATCTAGGAAACCTATCACAAGGTACCACTTCCATCTATGGTTATCTAGACTACCTATCTCAAGGCACCTCTCCATAGGGTGAATCATGCGGGACCACCTACCTTTCACGAAGACAAGGTAGTGGTCTTATCGACCAGGTCTTCTCATCCCATCTTTAGCCTGAGAGAGAACTAATAGTATGGGCGAGGCACATAATTAATCTTGGTTAATGTTTAACTACCCAAACCCACTAGTACATTAATTATATTATCACTTGATTAGAAAAATCTTTCATGGGTTACCCTAATACCCCCTTTGTGCACTGACCCCCATGAAGAGCCACCCTCCCAAAAAATTATGAAATAAGACTCTCAAACAATAAGGGGTGTACCAACATAAAAAGTCACAAGATAGAAGCATGACCGAGGCATGAACCATCTCACTCAAATTTATAATCATAAAAGGAAAATAAACCATGGAAAAAGGTATGCCCACGAGCTCAACATAGAGATATCAAGACATAATCATGGAATAATTCAACACAACGGGTTTCCCAATGCCTTTGGAAGTTCAACAGCCTTACACCCATAACTTATCAAAGGGAGTGACTTAGGATTTGATGGGTTCCCAACTCATCCAAAACAAAACATGTCTAAATATAAAGCAAAGTAGGTCAAGGGGAAAATATGTTCAATCAAGGAACCACTAGCATGCATAAGGAATCAATACCAAGGAGTATCCAAATTAACTAAATAATAATCTAACATATTCAAGATAAACTGTAAATGGTCCATTCACTTACGTGTAAACATAATCCAATCCTACTTAAGATAGTGTAAAGAATTATAAAATGACTAACCATAAAAGTGCATTTTTATCATAATATGTTTTAAATGAATAAGCCCTAGAATATGCAATCCATATACACTTGATTATCTCAAACTGATTAGATCAAAATATAACCTATACCTCTTTACTTCGAAATAAATAAGTAAATTTAATTAAAAAGGTAATGTATACATTATTTGCTTTTAAAATGAATAACTTTAATTTTTTTTAAAATTACTATTTACATTTGTTGACTTCACCTTAGCTAATAAATGGACAATTTAATGGTAATCAACATTTAATAAAAGAAATTGTAACTAAATTTAACTTTAAATAATTTGAAATTAAAACTAATTTTAAATGCCTGCAAACAGATCTAGCCTAAATGTGTTAGGAAATTGTGAAATGTATCAAAACAATAACATTACTCGAAAATAATTAAAATTTAAAATGTAATCTACATATATATTTGTTTATTTAAAAATGATAAATTTAACTCAATATAACATGTTTGTTTACTGCAACTAATTTAATCAAAAAAATATTACTTATACCCAAATCACAGGTCAAAAGTAAATGAATTTGTAATTAAGTTTAATTTTAACTAAATTTGTAATTACAGACCAATTTAAATGTGCTTGTACATTATTCCCGATACTCACTTTCACCATTTATTTACAAAGACACTTCATTTAATCACCTAGGTTATTTCCCTATTTAACTAAAACATTTATCTATAATAACACACATAAGCTTTAAATAATACATTACATTATTTTTCCATAAATCCATAAAAAAAAAATTAAAATAAGCACATGACCAACTCATATAAAATATATCTCTTTAAAATCTCAGAAATCATTTACTTATCTATTTTCACTTTTTTTTTTATATAATAATAAAATTGAAAAAAGTAAGAAAAGTAATTACTTCATATAAATCTATTCACGACATAAAATTATCATATTGTAGCAAAAAAAAAAGCAGAATTGAAACACTCATAACTTTTACATTTTTAAGCTAGAATTAAAAGTTCAACATGTTCAGGAAAGGGGAAAGACCAAAGATTAAAACCCAGAAATTATTTAGTATGAGTCCCAAACAGTCATGAGCAGTTTTATCTACAACTCAGCTCACTATTTTTCTACCAAGAACAACAATTCCTCCATTTAGAAGAACAATTTTGTAAAATATATATTATTACTAGATGTATGCTTATCATTATTATAAACTATAAGAGAAGTCATACAATATAGGATTCAAGGACAAGTGAGTTTTATATAAAATAAATAATCCTTCAATGCAAGGAAACGGTAAAACATTACAAAATAATACATCCACATAAAATCATCATCCTCATCAAGATAGGGTATATTGTTTCACCTATTAATATTTTTATAATTCTTTCAGTAATGTTTTTGAAGCTGATTACACTTTGATGATAGAAGTGTTATGAGTTGAGTGAGGTTTTCTAAAGGCATGTTGTCTCATGATGTTGATAAAATGGTTAATGAATTAAGGTAAAAAAAAATCAGCATAAACAAAATCAATGAAAAAGAAGAAGAAGATAACATATGACTTCAAACAATGTTACTAAAATTAAAATGACCATCAACTAATAAATAAGCTGCTTTCAACAAATTAATTTGATTTACAAGTTAAAATTGAAAGATCAATATCCTTAATTTACTATTATTACAAAGGGGATGGCTCAAAAGATAGGGGTTTCCCAGGACAACAGGTACGAACAAAGCTGATTTAAGTCATTTTCAGGCAAATGCAAAATAGCAAAAATAAGGTCCAATTCCTAAAACCTTTACCAGTATTCTCACTGCCCGCGTCAAAAAGGAAGCTTAACAATCAGGTATGGAAGATGAGAATAGGTAGTGATATGAAATTTTTCTAAAAACTGGGAAATGGTTGCTAGCAGAGGACAATTATATCAGAATACTTGGATTTAAAACAAAATTAAACAATGGCTAGGCAACTTCTGAAATTGTGCAATGCTAAAAACTTTTAAATGTTAACATTTTAAAAATCAGGAGAAATGACTGAAATTCCTTCGACAAGAATTCAGATACACACGGGAAAATAAACACAATTGTATTGCAGTAATTCATGCCTATTTATTTGCAACCCAGTATAGGGAACTAGCAACGATGGTACCTGAATTTTCTGTTTGAAACCAAAACCTGATGGCGAGACCTCTCTTCCTGCTTTCTTTCCCTTTTTCCTCTATTTTCCTCTTTTATCAGAGCAGATTTCTTGTTTTTTTACCATTCCTCCAATTTTTTTATTAAGAAAGCTTAATCCTAAACGGGACAGTTGGCTCATTACCAAATTTTATTTTCACCACCCGACACCTTATATTTACTCTGCTTAACACTTAGGAAGAATTTAGCAAATTAAGAAATCTACCCCACTAACCGTAACAGAGAAAGAATTACGATGTTAATTTTATTATTTTAATTGTATTATGCTTAATCAAACATGGGTGGGTAAAACTTTTAAAATATATATATATATACACATGATTGCTATTTATTATTTTATTTTATATTATTTAAAAAAAACTTTATTTGAGGGGGTAACATTTTATTGCCTCCCTCTATCAAATAATTTTAAATTAAAATTTGGATTTTAAACTTTGTGGATTATCAATCCACTTTATTTTAAATTAAAATAAACATCATTTATAAATGCAATTTTGTGTTTCATTTGCATTTCAATATATTTATAATCTGTACATTAATTTAATATTGTTAATTATTAAGATTCCCTAAAAAAATTTAATAATTTAATTTATTACTATAATTAAATCCATATTATAAAAATGAGCTACGAAGCTCCAAAACAGTTCCTAAATGAACACAAACAACGACTACGCCCGATACAAAAAACACATTAAAGAACCAATTATCACAAATGATACACATCTAAATAACACGATAAACACATCAAGATTTACGACTTGAAATGATCAACATGAAACAGTGCAATACCATAACAGGACAGAATACTGACAAACGACAGATATCGACGGGGACACTTCCTTGTCAAATCCTTAAACCACGTCATAACCATTAGGTATGTTGGGCACGCTCAGACCCGACGATGTGGGTGAAGTGGGTGCCCGGTACCTGTAACCCTGCATAAAACAAAGTGTTGAAACACGTACATCTAGTGTCAAGTACATTGTGATAGAGAATTGTGGCGTGGCAGGGTGCTCACGAATTAGTGATGCAACACTGTCCCCCTCACCTGAGCCTCAAACATCAACACATCATCATACATACCAAGAAATGAGTATTAAACAATTTTCATGACCACACAATATAACAAAAATAGGTAAAGACAACAAAATGCATCATTATATTATCACATCTTATAATAGTATCATGTGCATCCAAGCAAAACACATAAGACAAACAGGAAAAATAATCGCCAATGTAATCTCGAGCATGCATCATACATAAACAATATCCTCATAGTATCATAAGAGAACGGTATCATAAGAGGCACTACAATGAACATGAACTTTCTTACTAGCCTATCAACCACCAAATGCTAAAATATATTTGTGTTTATTGTTTTAAAAAAATATATTTAAAATTATCATCGCAATCAATTTTAAAAAGACTATCATCATGTTAAAACTACACACATCCTTTTCACTTGGCTTTAGAGTGTTGTAGTCATAACTTGTGCTTTGCACTTCCAAACATGTGTATCTCAGTCAATTTTTTGTTAATGAAAGTGATAAAAAAGCCTCGTGCAGATAACAGATCGGTGAGATCTATGAAATCGTTGAAATCACCTTGTGCAAGAAACAACACCAAAATTGCGTACAAAGTGCCATCTTTTCCACCATTCATCATCATTCTTAGGTTGACAACGAATTGAAATTTCAAAATAATGTCACAACTGAACTTCTCGCCTTCTAAACAATGGTTTATAAGGATTGCATGCACAAGCAAATAATATGACGACGATGACAATCTGAAGGTCTGGCCAGAAATTGAAGCATTGCTCCATGTTTGATGCAGGGCATCCGTGGTGTAAGGGCAATCTTGCATCACCCAAAAATAGTTAAATTTCAAGCTTCTCAGTTTTTAGATGTTTTTACATTTTTGGATACCCTTTTCATCATAATGAAATTCCCAATTTATGGTTTTTATTTTCTGTTCCTCGGTTGAAAGATATTGCAGTTTTAGTTTCCCAATTTGCACCTCTAAAATCTTCCGTGTTAGATTTGAGGCACTTAGATTTCCTCGAATCGCTCCCTAAACTTCACGAATCGGGTATAGCAAATTTTGTTACGTTTCTTACTTCTCGGTGACCTTTCCAACGGGTTCAAAACGGCTCTCGGCTTAATCAAAGTCCCTAATTAAAAGTTATGGCCCCGGAAGTTGGCGACTTTCTAGAAGATACAATTGCAAATGCTCTTTTGAAATTTGAACTTCATGTTGTAAATTTTTGGTTCCAAACCGCCTAAACTCAAATTGGAATGTTTTTTTGGCTCCAAACTAATGAGGAGCTCTATTTATGGGCGGGTTTCTAATTTTTGGGTAACTTTTTGGGGACAGCTCGCATATTGCGAAAGGGTTATTCTGTAGCTTTCTGTAACTTGCATGTGTTGTAGAACTTGGGGATTTGAGATCCTCTACATGTAAGCAGGGCTCCATTTTCTAAATAATAAATTGCCCTCTCTTTGTTTGTGGGTTATTTTGTGTCTCTGCCATGCCCTCATCAACGCTCTCTTCATCATTACATATCTTTGCCACCAAGAAATTCAAATTTTCCTTCTTGTTGATATTATTTCTTTGATCATTTTTAATATATAAATCTTAACTATTTTAGGAGCCAATCTGAATAATTACTTTTATTTGATTAATGCTTATTATAATTTTGATGAAATAATCACGTGTGACATGCTAAATCCACCTCAAATGTGGTTTTCACTATAACCAAAGTATCTTTGAAACCAAACTTAAGGAGGGGGTCTCTTTGTAAGAGACGAAAATTAATTAATTCAACACCACCATTGGAAAATTTCACTTCTATGATGCATAAATTTTTCACATTATGAATTACTCATGATGAATTTCTTTGAGATGAATCTCTCATGATGTGAATTCCCCCTTGTTGAATTTTGATGGTGAATTTTGTTAGAATTTTTCAACCAACAAAGCAGCACTCCCAGCAACCGCCACCCGCTATCTTAATCCACATACAAGAGAATAGACAACATACCCATGAAAATTTGACACAAGATATACCCTGGGAAAACCTTCAAGAGGGAAAAAACCCAGCCTCCAAAAGCATCCATTTCTCATGTATTATTCAGCAATAAAGATTACAATACATCTTCTAAGTCTCCATGAACACCATTGAAGCAACAAGCTCTCTCCAAGCAATCCATGTGAACAAGCATGCAACCGCACATCTTGTGCCATGCTTCAAACCCTCACAAATGCTAACCAGAGCTAACATGCAAAATTGCATCTCTCAATAACTACCTTAACTGTTGATTTTATAGAAGCAAAGCTCCCAAAAACCACTCTTCAAGTGGTATTACATAAAACAATGTGGGACTAAAACCATGAGATTTCAAACCATGTTCTCTTTATTTAATATTATGCTTTATTTATTATTTCCCAATATTAAATAATTTACATTTTGCAAATTTAATCTTATGTCCCAATGTTACATGCAACATTAAGGGTCCAAGAATAACACATTAAATATATGCGCAAGGTAAACAAGACTTTTTTCCTAACATTCTCCCAATTTGTTGCATACATTGCATAAGGGGAACAAGTAACCCTCAAAACATGAACCAAACACCTCTCAAGTGAAACTACAGTAGACCATTAAGAGTGAGGTCGAGAATGCTCCTCCAAGAAATCCAAGTCATCACTGCACTCATCCAAGAACATTCTCCCCAGGGTCCATAAAACCCCATGTTCAACCAAGGTGTAGGCCTCTTTGGACTCCCTCACAAACCCCACAAGAGTAACCATCTCAAAACATGTCTCTTATCATAAGAGAACTCAAGCCTCACCTATGTCTCCAACTATCCATGAGTACCTATAACCAACCAATCCTTGCCAAACTCCAAATGCAACATAACATCATCATGAAGTAATCAAACCAATGATAGATGTACCCAATACCAAGATAACCACACAAGATCAATGTCAAAACTCTAGTCATGAATTAGGAACATAAACATGACAACATGATCTAACCATCTCCTCCTAGGAGATCGCATGCACCATAACATATATATACATCCTAGTCTCATGAGAACAAGTACCATGCCAAACTCTAAATGTGTATCAAGAGTAAACCATGACATAATTGTAAAACACTCTAAACCAAGAAACCATATCCCCAATCACATGAAGATAACCATACCAAATGATGCATCCATGTCACTACCAACAACTCCCACTCAACTATGATACCAAGTCACACATGGCATCATGACAACCATCCTCTCCATGAAGAACATCTAGGTCTACACACACAACTAAAATGTTAGTAACATAAAAGTAGAACCATAATCTCCAAGCTAAGAAGATACCTACAACCACCAAACCATCATTGTCAAAAGATCCCACTGAAAAGTGTAATCAAGCTATCCATGAAATCATGATAACAATCTCCTCATGAAGATCAACCAAAGGTCCTCACACAATCAAAGAACTCAAATATAACAAGAGCTCCCAAAAGGAAAAGTAAAACCATGATCCTCATACCACGAAGATACACCACCACAACCATAATCAGGAACCAATCCAACACCACCAATAATGCACCTACATAAACCATCATTGCATGCAAAAATCTCTAATGAAAAAGAAACATCCATGACACCATGATCACCACCAAATGAAACAACTCAAACCTAACCGTGCCCACATATCTGCATAATCATAGTCAACTACATAGATCTCATATCATGACTATACCTGGTAATACCATCTCACCTCCTCAACATGGCAACAAAACTAGCAAACCAAGTGACTAAACCAAGCCACCAAAATTGAACATGCATCAACACTAAAATATCAATGGGCAAAGACAACCCATGTCTAAGTCATAAATGCAACATGTAAGTATAAACTGCCTACAACATTGCACAACTTGTAGATACATCAATGAAGTATATAAATTCAACCACATACTGATAAAAATGTCAAAAATAGAATAATTTGAGATGTACAACTGAGCATACAATGAATCCAACATCAAATCTCCAAGAACTAATCATCCATAAATTCACAGTATCACCATAGTCAAAGAAACCTATAAACAACTTAGATAAAGAAAATAACAAATAAACCATACCAAAATATCTCCAAACCTGATCCACTGTGTAGTGCTCTGAATAATCTTTTTCGTTGACTATTTGAAGTCCAAAATCCGACTCCGTATGCACCTAATATCACCTCTTAAAGCTCAAAACAAACATCTGACTTTGACCAAGAAAAACACTATCAAAACTACAAAATCTGAAAAATATTTCTAGCACCACAATGTAGAGCTTTGATTCAACTTTCCAACAAGTCCAAGAAGTCAAACAACGGAGTATCTGAGCGAAAGTTATGCCCCTCGGAAGAAAAAGTCCTTCAATCTATCTATAGGGGCTAATCAAGGTGGACCCCACTCCAAATAAAAAGTAAATATTAAATTTTTTATAAAAGTTGTGATTTCTTTCATTTAATATTTTAAAATTAGAAAATTTATGGAGTGAAGAGAGGTGTACGATTTAAAGTCTTTAATTAAAATGTTTTTAAAGCTTCTTTAGAAAAGACTTATACAGCCATTTCTAATTCAAAGACAACTTTTATTTTCTGTAGTGAAAAGACTAGTACGAGCAGCACAATATAGGTACTTGCAATTAAGTGGACAAATGGCCATGGTCTTAATGATCAGTTGCACCATCCCCTAATTTTATATATTTTTTTCAAAAAATTTCAGTCGAAACTTTATCCCAGCCTCCTGGGCCTCATCTCTTTTACATCATGAATTTTTCATGGAAATGGAAAAACAATATATTTTTTTTAATATTATTTTGGCGTTCATACGAATAGGGGTATGTGCAAAAAAATTTGTAATTTTTCACAGTAACAAAAACAAATCAAATTATATATCATTTTTTCATCTCTCGTCCAACCTGGATCCAACTATGAGGTCTATTTTGGGCGAGGAGATCATCTGTAAATTTTCCCCCACAAAACCCCCACTTGAATACAAAACCAAGAAACCCATTTCACCCAAAATTTCTCACACTCTAGATCCACAAATAACCCATTTAATCAGCAAACCTAAAACCCTCGAATCTACAATAAACAACCTGCAAAACCCTCATATCTTGCCATGGCTTTGATTTTCACATGCAATGCATAGATTCAAACTTAGACAATATTTTTTTCTAATTTTCCTCTACCAAGGGTTATACAACCATAACCAAATCTTTGATACCACTTGTTGGAAACTTGCAGCCAATTAAAGACAATTTCCACAAAACCCATAAAGAAATCTATGCATCTAAGTATTCATAATCCACATGCAAGAGAATAGACAACATACCCATGAAAATATGACGCAATCTATATACCCTAGGAAAACCCTCAAGAGGGAAAAAACCCAGTCTCCAAAAGCATCCATCTCTCATGTATTATTCAGCAATAAAGATTAGAATACATCTTCTGAGTCTCCATGAACACCATTGAAGCAACAAGCTCTCTGCAAGCAATCCATGCAAACAAGCATGCAACCACACATCTTGTGCCATGCTTCAAACCCTCACAAATGCTAACCAGACCTAACATGCAAAATTACATCTCTCAATAACTACCTTTGTGGTTGCTTTTATAGAAGCAAGCTCCCACAAAACCACTAAGTGGTATTACATAAAACCATGTGACTAAAACCATGAGATTACAAACCATGTTCCCTTTATTTAATATTGGGTGTTTTATTTATTATTTTCCCTAATATTAAATAATTATATTTTTGGGAACTTAACTTATGTTCCAAATGTTACATGCAACATTGCGGCCTCTAAGAATACTCATTACATTAAATATACTATGCAAGGTGTACAACACACCCTTTTCCTAACAAATTTTCATAAAGCCTTGTGCTACCATCATTTTATAATAATTAAATAGTAAAACCTTCACTGTGCAATTAATTTTCTACAGATGCAGATACACTAGAAGTTTAAACATACTCTTTACCAACTATGAACAAAATTATCCTTCAAGCAATTTCCAATTATTCTATGCAACTATAATCAAACGTAAGGAATGATGTTATAGACTACGTAATAGTCCCTAACACATTGCGTAAACATTGGAGTATATTTACATAGTCCCATACAATTTGCTTAATAGGAAATTCAAGACATTTTAGGAAATTTGATAGTTTATAGGGCCATTCATGTATACATAACAATGTTTTTATGTATTAAAAAATATATCTGTTTATTAATTTTTCCTTAAAATTAATACTTACATCCTTACATCAATTGAAAGTTTAATAGGTAAGTCAAAGAGAAATCCAAAAGATTTATATCTTGTTTGTTTCTTTTATTCTAGATTGATAATTCAACTCTAAATATATTTATAGTAGGTTCTAGACTGATTAAGATCTTTGTCCCCTGCTTTTAGACCTATTGAAAATTAATAACATTTTTATTGAAAAAAGATTGATTTGAGACCTATGATTAGCATCCCACACAAGGAAGCGAGCACTAAAGAATCCTTTCTCCTCACCTAGTGAGTTGGAGAGGAGAGAAGGTTAGTTGGTGCTCTCCCTTTCTTCATTTATTTTGGGAGAAAAAAAATCAATCAATACCGGGGAAAGATTAGGTCCTATTATTTCATACTCACCATCTTTTACTCTTTACCAAAGTCTAGGATGACAAAATAATCACATGTGGCAACGCTGAATCCATTGATAGGATTCTGGCTATAAATAGTGTATCATTGGAAAACAAAAAGAAATAGATATCTCCTTGTTTAGAGTTAATATGGATTTTCCACCGCTTTCTTTGTCCTCGATGCTCCTTGTTGTTGCTTTGTTGATATTATATTTCTCTCTATGCATAAGGTAGAGAAAGATAAGGGTTTCTCTTCCCCCAGGACCTCCTACTTGGCCCACTGTAGGGAACCTCTTTCAGATAGGAAAAAGGCCGCATGAGTCTTTGTATGACCTCTCTCTGCAATACAACCCACTGATGGCTCTCCGTCCGGGAATGAAAACAATCGTGGTTGTCTTCTCCCCTACCATGGACAAGGAGCTCCTTAAAACACATGACAACATCTTCGCTAAGAGACCGGTGATGGAAACATTCAGGTCCCTTTCCCATGACAAGTCCTTGCTAGTTTCGGGTGACTACAACTCTTACTGGTGCAATCTCTGACATATTTTTACTATTGATCTTTTCAGCCCCAAAAGAATTGAAGCTTTAGAGCACCTCAGAAGAGATGAAGTAATGTGCATGATTTGACTCATATTCAAAGACAAGGGAAAGGTTGTGGATATTGGGAGGACGGTGTTGTGCACATCTTTGAATTTGTTAGGCAACATGATCTTCAGCACAAGTGTCTGTGATCCACACCGTCCAGCTGTTGTCAAGCTCAAAGATACAATAATGGAATTAATGAAGCTCCTGGTAATGCCCAATGTAGGGGACCTTTTTCCATTTCTCTAGTTCCTCGACCCCCATGGCATGTCCTATTGGATGGTAAGGTATTTCAAGGTATTGTATGACTTTTTTGAAACCTTAATACAGAAAAGGATCATCGCCACTAGCCAACCCGTGGAGTTTAACAACTCCGACAAGGATTTTCTGGATGTTTTGTTGGCTTCCAGAACTAAGATTTCACTCTCATTGGTATTTGAGCTTTGATAGCTATAAGTAATATTGAAATTATATTTGTTTTTTTAAAGGTCTATAAATCTTTGGTATTTTCTAGATATTTAATCATGATCTCTAGTTTTAGGAATTATTT
>VDFB02009409.1:0-22872 GCA_007258455.2 Sequoia sempervirens | reverse complement strand
AAGTTTCATTTATGTCACATGTTGCCATTAATGAAAATGGGGGAGATTGTTGGAAGAATGAAGAAGGATACCTTTGGTTTTGTTTTCTTTGTTGTAATTGATTCCAAGACTGTTTGGTGATTGACTAACTTCCCATTTTGTAAACTATGTATGTGCTTCATAGATTTGGTAATTTGGTCTAGAATCACTTTGAACTATATGTCAGCTCATATAATTTTGATATTTTTTTCAAAGGTCTCAGATGCAGTCATGATTAGGGAATCAACAATTTTAGTTCAAAAAGTTGGAAGTTTTAAATGTTAGAAGTTTGTCTTACAGTTTTGGTATGTTTCTCTTTAGGTCGACTCGTACATGTAATGCACAGTTCATGAAGGCTTATTTTTAGATCTGGTCCGACCTAAATTATGTCTTGCATTCTTGGTTTTAAGCACCAAAGAAGTATTTTTTTGAGACCGATAAGACATTTTAAGTTAAGTTGACAATATTCAATTAGGCCAACCTAATTGATGTATGAAGATGTAATTAAGTATATATATATATGGAACATCCATATATTGGTGAGATAGAGAGTGAAGGTGTGATAGTGTGAATATATGTGACAGTGTAATATTGTGAAGTTGTTGATAGTTGTTATGTTTCTACAAACCAATGGATTTTTTTTTGTTTTCATGAGCTTAATTGAAAATGTACTTAGCACTCAAAAGGTGCATTCCTTTTAGTTCACATTCTTGGTAGTGAGCTGGATATCTTTCTGTATTCTGGAAGTAATCCATATATTTTGTACTCTAGCTATGAGCCCTTTAAGGAAAGTGTGTCTTGGCAGTATGCCATGTAATATTTTGTAACTGGTTATAATATATTGTGAGTTAATCCTCACCATGGTTTTTCCCACTTTGGGTTTTCCACGTAAAAAACATGGTGTCTATGAGTTGTGTGATGTTATGTTCATTTCCATGATTTTAATTAGTACTATAGCATGATATATTGTAATAATTATTTGGTTTAGTAGAATACTAATTCACCCCACCACTCTCAGTATTTTGTGTGTTCAACATTAGTTATGACTTATCTGGTGCACACTCCTCTATAGATTTGAGTTAGAACTTATGGTTTTGGGAGAATGTTAACAAGTGTCTATGCATTGTGTTTTCCATTTGGCATGATATTTTGAGGTCCACGTGTCTTATGGTGATGAATAGTTGAAGTATTTTACTCTTAGTTCCTATGCCTAGCCAGCCCAGTGTATGTAAAGAGTTGCAGAGATTAAATAGGAAATATGAATGTAAGAAGGAGCTATTAGAGGTCTGTGTTAACCTATATTACATGTTTTTTGGTGGAACATAATTTTTTATTTGAATTAGGTGTCGACAAGGCACACTTTGTATGATTTAGGGCTAGATCTAATTAGGCCAACCTAATTGATGTTTGCGAAGAAGTTTGATATATATACAAGGTTGTTTTGAGTTTTTGGATATTGATTTTGGATGTGTACATGATTCCAAAGTCAATGTGGGAATTCAATTCCTCCTTCCAAAACCCTTACCTCTATTCCTACATACAATTTTTACTTATGTTACCACAACCATTCAACCTAATAGCAATGTCAACGCTTCCTTAGGTATTTCCACTTGGAACCCTTATGGATTATGAATTCAAATCTCATATCTCCTTAGTCATCGCCCCTCACAAATATACAATTCACTTTCCCTCCAAAAACATACACCACTCCACCTTATTCCCCTCCATCTCATAATACCAACAATGATCCCATACTTAACACACTTTTACAAAACATGTCATCCCCCCAACAACAAATCACCACCCTAAATCAAAACAATCATGGCCAACCTTCACAATACATAAAACAAATCCCTTATCCATGGAGATATTGATAACAAAAATTCCACAAGGGATAGAAGTTCCTAGGTTTGAGAAATATGATGGGAAAGTAGATCTCCTTATTCATTCTTCTGCTTACAAAGACTTATGCAGTGACTTAATTTTTGAAGACAAACTCTTGGCTAAGTTATTCCCTCGATCCTTGAAAGGTGTTTCCTTAGAGTGGTTTTTCTCCTTACCGAATAACTCAATTGGTTCATTCAATGAACTTATTTATGTATTTTACAACCACTTCCAAATTCACATGGGTCCCAAGATGACCTTAGCTGATTTGATGACATGTAAACAAAAGGTTGATGAAAATGTCATGGATTTCATAGCACAATATCAAATTATTTATTCACAAATAAAAATTAATATTCCTAATGTTGACCTTCAAAGAATATTTATTTCCAATTTTCAAGAGAATATCCAAACTAAGCTTGAGATGTTGATATTTCCTTCCTTCACATAGTTATGTACAACCCTTCTTGATTGTCAAAATTTAGTTAGTAGTTGTGAAGTGAAAACTACCTCTAGTTGTCATGAAAAGTTTAAATCCACACCTCAAACCAACTACCAACCTTTCAAGAAAAAAAAAAGGTTTTCCTACAACTTAATCCCCCTCAATAAAATCAAAATTTTGACACCCAAGTGGATGCTATAAAAACAAAAAAACCATATACCTTGGCGGATATAAACAAATAGTTTACACCTCTACCTGATACCCTTCATAATACCATGTTGTAGCTCTTAGAGAAGAATTTGATATCCTTACCTCCTATTAGAGCTCCTAATCATACTAAGCCTTTACCCCCCAACTATAGACCAAATGCCTATTTCCTTTTCCATCGACAAAATGGACATGATGCAAAACATAATTGAAAGTTTCTTAAACATCTTGTGCAAGACCTCATTGATTCTAATCATATATAATATTTGGAGGTGTTAATGATCAAGGTAATAATTTTATAGCTCCTCCTAATCAAAATTTTGAAATATTTACCAATCTTATGCCTAATCATAATATATGCCTTTTCAAAGCTAGTGAAAACAAAGAATGATGTGATGAATGCTGATGTAGATGATGAAATCATGAAAGGCGATGAGAAAAACCTTATGAATTATTTAGTTGCATTTATTGATGGTAAACCTCGTAAGGGTCCAACTAATATGTTGCTTGATATTGCTTTCTCACAACAAGACATACTTAAACATACACTTGATGGTCCACTTTACATAGCTAGAAGAATCAATGAAAATCCTAATAATGGGATATTAATTTATCCTATCTGTGTAGAGAATGTGATCACTAAAGAATTCCTATTTATGTGTGAACTCTATCAAGATACATATGAAAAACTGAAAGCATGGATCAAAACGCATTATGGTTTTGTGTGCCCTATGATTGGCTCAACAAATCTCCCTCTAAAGGTTGGACTAAAAGAATTAACTGTCTTATTCACTATCATCTCATCATTAGACCAGTTTCATGTGAAGTTAAGCTATCCATGGATTCACTCCATGAATGTCATCTCGTTGATTGTGCATAAATGTTTAAATTTTCCATTTGGAAATGAGATATTTACTATGCATCATAGTTGCTTTATTTCCATGTCTTCCCATGGGAACTTTTTATTGGATTTCTTTTTGTCTAATCCTATTGAAACTATCATAACCTATGAAGACTTCTTTCTTAAATCCTATCAAAATTTTAAGGCAAAAAATATGGTAGAATTATCCCTTATCAACATGCCTTAACCCATGATTGAGCCTCCTATCCTTGATAAGACCATGATTGAACCTAAATCCCTTCCAAGTAACCAAGAGTGGCTTATGACAAATCCTTTACCCATTTTGTATAAGAGACCACAAGATAACCAAATGAATCCCATTATGCCTCCTAAAGTTAAACAAGTTTACAAAGCTAAAGAGAAAGTTGTTGAAAAACCTCCCATGGTTTCTTTTGTTCCTCCCTTAAGGGAAGAAAATAAACCTATGGTTGATAAATGTGCTCCTACACAATCCCAACTTGAAAATTGAATGAAAAGAAAGAAAAATGCTAGAGAGCATATGCATATATGTCATGTTATTTCTCATTTCTTGCAAGCAAAAGAACAAAAAAATAGCATGGGAAATCAAAATCTAAACTTCTCTCCAACAAGGCATGATGCCTCTCCACCCTTGCCACAACATAAACAACAACAAACTTCTTTTGATATTATCATTAGACTTCTCGTTGTGATTAATCTAGATGATGACATTAAAATTTCTAAGATTGATGAGGAAGTGCATAATGAGTTGTGTAGACACTGAAAAATGTCCTAAGCCTGTGAGTGTCATTTTTCTTCATCCTCATCCTTCAATAATTGAATAATTTTAGTTATTCAATTATGTTTGATCATATTCCTCTATTAATTACATAATTTTTAATAATTGTTTAATTAATTCACTTTCTAATCTTTATTCTATCCTGATCAATTAAATAAACTAATTGTGTCACTAATTTCTCCCTCTTCTTCAATAGTTAAATAAATTATTATTTATTTAATTGTTTTGTCACCTTTCATCTATAGTTAAATAATTACCATTAATTATTTATCTATTCATGGTCCTTTAATTCTTCTATAGTTAAATAATTATTAAAATTATTTAACTATCTCATGCCACCTCCCCTATTAAATAATTAATCTAAATTAATTATTTAAGGACTAATTTTCACCTCTCTATTTAATTAAATTGATAAATTTAATTAAATGCTCCTTTTTTCATTATCTCTAAATAAATAATTTATTTTCCACTTGTCCATTTTCTCCATTTTTGAATAAATTATTTAAAATAAATTATTTATGCACCACTTGGTCAAAGATGCTCTGTCATAATCCCCTATCATAACATTCATTTATGTCATAGCCTACATGTCTTGCATGTTTGTCATAGCTGTTTGGCGTCATAGTCGTCGGCATCATAGCTTTTCCTTGCATGGCATATTCTTGGTGCATCAATTCTGGACCGTTGATCTTGGCATCTTTTTTGAGACTTAATCTCAACCATCCATTTCGTAACATCTCTCTCATGCATTCTCATCCATTGATCTTTGAATCTTTCTAGAAGATTAATCTCAACCGTCCATTCAAATGGTTGTTTATAAAAACAACCTTCCTTCTCCATTTTCAGCTTAACAGCTAATTATCTCCAACTTTCTTGCTACCATTTGCAGGTTTTGCACAAGTGTTTCAATAAATCTGAGGGAAAAGTTGTATAACAAGAAGGAGAGCAAGAGAAAGAATCAACCATAATGGGGAGTGCTTTCTTTTATGTTTTGCATTTTTTTATTCTCTCCATTAGTTGTTTTCTCTTGTTTGGATGAGGTTCTATAGCTTAGAAGTGTTGGCTGTCACTTTTGTCTATGCTATTTGATTTCTAACCCCATCTCACAAGTTGAATTTAATGTTTTCCTCTTCTATGAGATTAAACAATGATCCTCCTAAAAAGAGTGTTGGAATTTTTGTTTTTCCTTGTTCAACACTTCTCCGCCTTTTGTATATACTGAGCAAGATTGGGATGTAGTTGACCTGCTATAGGTCGACTCACATGTGCCTTACTAGTATTTTTGCTTTGTTTTATTTTACATTTTTCTTTATTTAATTTCATGTATGTAATGTGTTCCCCTATACTATTATATTTAATGTATCTCTCTTTATATGCATTCCTCTATATGTATCTACATTCTTCTCTATCTCATAAAAAATATCTTTCTATTGTATTTTTTTTACTTTTAGGGATGACACAAGGTGTCAAAACATTTAGGTCTCTTCCATGTTGACTTGAAAGCTTTTTCTTTTTTTTTCACTCTCTATGTGTCATTCTTCATGTTCTATGAGTATTTGGGGAATGGTGACATTTTTGAGCTCTATAGAAACATTGTAGAAAATATATACTAACCCTAAATCCATGGATCCCATATGTGTTTTGGGATTTCATTTTGGGGAAAACCCTTTTCATGATGTAGCTTCATTTGGAAACATATGACTTGGCATAGGGCTTTCTGAGTAAGCTCTCATGTCCTCTTTAGCACTGACTATTTGCTACTTTGAAGTTATTGCTCACAACAATGGTGTAGAAATTCCTTCAAAGTGGGGGTGCATAGATTGGCATTATTATTTTGAAGTATTTGGCATCCTCATGTTTCTTTGTGGTATTTTCTTTCTTCTTGTGATGTATCCCTTTTTTGGTGGTGTCAATGGGTTTGATGTCCTCTGAGAGCATGATATTTCTTAGCGTATGAATTTCCTCTTAGTGGTGATGCTATGCATTACATTCCTTAAGTTGTAAGGTATGTGGCTAATGACTGTTTTTACCCAAAATTGATGAAACGAAAAGGGTTTTTAAAGGATATTATTAGCTTTCCACCAATATAAATTATTCTTTACTTTGAATTTAATAAATAATTATTACTCATTTTCTATTTGAATTACAACTAAAGTCCTGATTGATAGGCTGATTGAAAAACATCTATAGCTTTCAAATAGTATCACATTTTTTGAATCTGAAACATGCATCATATTCTATGCTTCGCATACTATAGGATTTAAAAAAATGAATTTCATGAAGTTTTGACAAATTTAAGGTGGTCAAACATACGTGTTTTTATATTTTTTAAAAGTTGTAATAAAAAAATTTGGTGTAATTAATTATTTAATTACACTTTAGCATAAGTTTACTTAGGATATTTTATTTCCTAGGATAATTATTATTTAATTCTTATCTTATCTTATTGAGCTATCTTTTTTCTCAAGATAAGATTAGGGTTGTCTTTTCCTGCTTTAATGCATCATTGCCTTTTTGAAGGATTTTGTAATATTTGTAAAACAATTACATTCAATAATCATTAGTTCTGATTTTTGCTTGCACACATTGGCTCTGAGAGTTTATAGAACTTCTGTTGTTTTGTTCTGAATATATGTTGCATGTGATAGGTGATTGCTTGCAGGTGATTCTTGGGGACTGTGAAGTTGGTTTTTCAACTTCTACATGGTATCAGAGCTCTAGACCTATTGCTGCCTATTCGTGATCCAAAGATTTTCTCTCATAGCATCTTTTTATGTGCAAGGGTTTCAAGTTAGATTGATATTTTGTAGATCTGGGGGTACCCCAATTTTTGGAGCACTTTGGGCTCGAACGGACATTTCCATCGCAATCAGAGTGTCCAAAAACCCCAGAAATGCCTTTCATTTCATCAATTTAGACAAAAAGTTGAAAAGGAAAAAATTGTTCTATCGTACGACCCTGTGGCACGATCTCCTGAGGCAAGAAAATTCAAAAACAAAAAAACCATTAAAAATCAAGAAAGGGTTTCATTCTATGCGTCTGCTATGAATTACTTCACACCAACCGGGCCGCAAGCTGCCACTGACCTCACTGCCCGCCACTCAGCAGCCAATTTCAAATTTCGAGTGCCACCGACTCTCACCATCCAACTCCCGTCAGTTTAAGTGCTACGCTCGGCACACGTTGGGACTGGAGCTCCACCATTGCCTCACAGGCCACATCTGGTGACTGGGGGCCCACAAGCCAGCCCCAAGAACTAGCGGATTTTCCTCGCACTTCACTTGATCGTCAGGAGGAGGACTAAAAGAGCCGCTAAGAACTAGTGATTATGTACCGCTGGACTGGGTCAGATGAGTCATCAGGAGCTGCTTTCAAAGGAGCTGAGTTTTTTAATTCGCTTAGCACCTAAAAGGCCCTAAATGGTGGCTTCTTTATTTTCTCATAACTTGGGCAAATAGAGG
Organism: Sequoia sempervirens; assembly: GCA_007258455.2. Classification (NCBI taxonomy): domain Eukaryota; kingdom Viridiplantae; phylum Streptophyta; class Pinopsida; order Cupressales; family Cupressaceae; genus Sequoia; species Sequoia sempervirens. The sequence goes on along the minus strand of VDFB02009409.1, from coordinate 15,202 downwards.
CATTTTTTCGAAAACAATATATTGTCAGAAAGCTAGTTTGATGCTCTTTCCAATAGTGGTGGTTTGATTTTTTGATTTTTCTATTTTGGTGCCTTTTTCGCCTATCAAAGCTAGAAGTTGTTGTTTTCTTAATTCCGTGGAGGGCGAATCTTTGCGCTTTGCTTTGTTTTTAAAACAAATAGGTGTTGGAAGTCGGGGTTCGCCAATTTCACACAAATCTCGCATCTATTTTTTTAGATTTTTACGTATCTGATATTTCTGTTTGATCTCAGCCTTTACCTTTTTAGTTATTTTCTTGGGAAGCATGCAATTAGGCTATTTTTTGAGATCAACAAGCATTTTTTTTTCATTTGAGACTACATATTGCTGTTTTCTATCATGGATTTACATAACATTGCACCACTTACTCCATTCAACTATTTTGGTTGGAAAAAACAAATGGAGATTCACTTGAAACATAAAGGGTTGTATAGGGTAACCATGGGTACAAAAATTGAACCTACAGGTGCTACTGAAAAGAGAAAATGGTTTAATAGGTATGATGAAGCTTATGGTACATTATGTCTATCTCTTTCATCTGACCTTCTTTTTCACATTGAATCTTGCACTACACCAAATGAGATATGGGATACTTTGGAGTCTTTGTTTGGGAAGCAGGATACTATGAGAGGGTTTCAGTTAGAGAATGAGCTTATTGGCTTAAATCCTAGGGATTTTGATAGCATCCAGGAGTTTTTCACCAAAATCAAGTCTCTTAGATTACGCTGTCACAAAGGTGGTGTCTGCAAAGAAGACTCAGTTGATATTGTCCATTCTTTCTAAGCTTGGACCAGATTATTCAGTTTTTGTATCTACCTTTTATGCCACTATGGATGCACTTGGTACGAGATTCACTATGCCATCTCTTGATGGCTTTGTTTCATCTCTCACTCGAGAGAAAGCTAAGTTAGATAGCATGGGCACCGTGAAACCTTCTTCCTCTTCACATGCACTTATTGCATCACAGGAGCCTAGAGATCAAAAGGATTCTACAGGCAAAGGCAAGAAACATAAACAAAAGGATTCCAAACCTCATGAGCAGCAGAAGGAATCCTCATATTCATCCTCCTCTTCTAAGGGGAAATCATTTAGGAAGGAGAAGGGTCCATGTGCATATTGCAAGAGGGAAATCACATGTAGAAATATAATTGTTGTTAAGAAGGACATCGATGAGCTAAACATCTTCTTCAGAAACATCATATTGATTTTCCTTCTAGGATGTTTGCATCATCCCCTTCCTCTCATTCTTCTTCTTTAGAGTAGCATGACAGGGGCACAACTGGTTTACATACTTCATCAGTTATGAAGGGACATGCTCTTTGTGCTATATCAGGTCTTGGATTAGGAAGATGGCTTCTATATTCAAGAGCATCTCATCATATGGCATCTTCATAGACTATGTTCACTTCCTTTGAGCCTTGCACTATGTCTCCCATTTTGATGGGAAACAACACTTACATGAGTGTTATAGGGAAGGGGTCTATTAGTTTTTGGGGACCACTCCTTTCAGGATGTCTTGTGTGTCCCTCACTTGACAAACAACCTTCTTTCCATTTATCAGATCACACATGGAGGCAATGGGAGATCTGTGGAGTTCACACCTAATTTGGGTGTCATCAGAGACTTGGAGAGTAGAGCAATTATTGCTACTAGGATAGTGGATCACTCATCTCGGTTGTATTCCTTCACTAATTTTGCTACTGGTGGTGCTTCTGTTTCTACAATTGTTCCTCACACTTCTAGTGTGCATCATCATTCAGAGGAGAGATTTGGCTTATTGAACATTGGAGTTCTCACTTCAGATCCTATTCTTGAGCCTTCCATTCCATCTCCTCCACCTCCTATTGCTTCTTCTGTTTTAGTGTGATAGGATCCAGTTGATCATACATCTTTGGAGGTTTCTATTGAGTCTTCACCTACTTCGGCTTCTTCATTTGTTGAGGTCACACTTGCTTCTATGGAGACATCTTGGGCTGCACCTTCTTCACCTTTAGAGATTGCTTTCATTTGGCCTCTTCCCTCTCACTTCTTTCAGGAGATGGGGTTTCTTCAGTTCTTTTGGAGTACTTCATTCTGGGGGGATCCGTGGTCTCTTTCTTCTCTCTTCTTGGGAATTCATTTATGTATCTTTTGATGGATGGTGTCCTTGGGGGTCTTATGGAGTCCTCCATCTTTCATCACTTAGTTAGTTTATTGCATTCTATTTTGGGGAGGAGTTTTGTTTCCATGTGGTTTTCTCCTTTACCCCATTTGATTTAGTTTGCATTGTATTTGTAAATGAGTACCTGATCAGGCCTTGTTGTCGGGACTCATATTTGCATAATAATCTGCTTCTCCCTAAGTTGCACTTATGGGGGGGTGTTGGTAATTAATTATTTAATTACACTTTAGCATAAGTTTACTTAGGATATTTTATTTCCTAGGATAATTATTATTTAATTCTTATCTTATCTTATTGAGCTGTCTTTTGCTCAAGATAAGATTAGGGTTGTTTTTTCCTGCTTTATTGCATCATTCTTTTTGAAGGCTTTTGTAATATTTGTAAAAAAATTACATTCAATAATCATTAATGTTGATTTTTGCTTGCACACATTGGCTCTGAGAGTCTATAGAACTTCTGTTGTTTTGTTCTGAATATCTGTTGCATGTGATAGGTGATTGCTTGTAGGTGATTCTTGGGAATTTGTAGTTGGTTTTCAACTTCTACAAACAATTCATAATTAATTATTTACTTGGAAAAAATTTAAAAGAATATGCATCACTGGGACATGAGTCTTCTACTTATATCTAAAAATCTTATAAAAGATATTATCATTTTATTGTGGTTAGGAGTAGTCAAAGCAGGACACCTACTTATTTTTCCACGAAATTTAATATTCTTGCATTGAAATTTCAAATTTTCACCAAATAGATTTTTTAAAATAAACCTAGTAGTTTAGAAACTACATTCAATTTCTACAAATTCTATTCTTACATATTTTTGAAATAATATAGATAAATTATTTAATTTTTACATCAAGTTTCCCAACTTTGATTTTTTTTTTAATTTTTGCATTTAAGGGCCTATTTTTCCATGATGATCCTACACATACCTTGTAATTTCTTATATTGACTTTTCCTCTCTTGGATACATTAGAACTATGATTCCTAAGAATATTCTTACATATATTAAGAAAGATCCATTTAAAAAAACATATATATATGTGCATTTTTTTTAAAGGTGTTTAACATAATAAAGCTTGTTAACCTTATGAAGCTTGAAGTCATAGTGTATGTGGCACCCTATCAAAGTTGTTAGAGGGACAACTTTGGTATGGTAAGTATAGTGAGAGACTATAGAATTGGCATGACTTTCTCACTAAGCCACTTTCCTGGGGGCTCACCTAGTGGACGACCTGAGGTTCCATTAGCCCATGTGAGCATGTGTGTTATTTGCATAGTGGACATAGAGTTATGCTTGTGAACATGTTGGACAAAGAGTAGAGACATGTTCCATATTGTGTTGGATAGTTAAGGTTTGATCCTCCCTTTTGGACAAACAACTTAAACATGTTCCCCATTATGTTGGACTGTCAAAGCTTAATCTGTTCCCGTTTCTTTCCTTGTCTTTGATATTGTATGATTGATTATCTTTGTCATTGTTGCATAAATACGAGTCTTGAATGTCTACTTTAGTGTGAGTTTGACATGGGGTCATCCTCTCACTAAATTGGGGGCTAAATTTATTGTAGAAAAATTATCCTTTTTTCACACTTAAAATGGGAATAAATGTTAAATAAAATAAACTAAATTATGTCTTAATTTAGTGTTGTAATATGTATTTTACATATTCACATTAAGTTTAGGGCCCTATTAAATAAAATGGACTTAATTCTGCCTTATTTTTGGTATTGTAACATGTACCTTTACAATTTCACACTTATCTAGGGCTTTATTAATTAATTGAGGTTAATTTTCCTTAATTGGCCCCTTTAGTTCAAATCCAAGCCTAATTAATTAAAAATACCAAAGAGGAAAAGTTGACACTCATGAATTCCATAACATAACACTTATCATAGAGAAATGTGTGTCCTAGGTAAGTGACCTAGGACCCATTTTCCCATAGGAAAATTGGTCCTCACTAGACCTTGGACCCTAATTTAAATTATTTTTTTGTGGTATTTTAATGATTACAAATTCATATTCACATGTCGGTTTTTGTTATTTGAATTTTGGGTATTAATGTTAACATACCTACAAATATAAGGTCATTCCACTAAGTTTCATCTAAGCAATCTAATACTTTCAAGCAAGCTAAGGATATTAAAGTGAGCATTATTATAGCATTATCAAGAGAATTTTCAAGGTATTCAAAAGTAGGTTTATTGAAGAATTATTGCAGCAATCAAGATCCTATTATCATTTCAAAGTATTCTTACATCATGCATGTTATTTGAGCTAATATGTTGATGTAGTGTTCAAGATCCATTCAAGAATTCCAGGTATTGTTTCAAATCATGTTTCAAGAATCCACATCCACTAAAGCCATTTCATGCCAGTTGCAGCTCTACATTCCAAGGTGTATTCAAAGGTTTGGTGAGTTCTAACATTCCTTTGTTCATTCATCATTTCTTCATATTCATTGTTTCATTTTAATGTTTGATTACCAAAATGGGTTTTGACCAAGGAAAACCCCTATTCACCATAGACAAAACATTTTTCCTTCTTGATTTGTGTTTGCAGATTTAGGTGGAAGATCTCTTGAAGAGAAAAATTGCAATGTTGTTAAGGTTTCATTTGTTGTCATCATTGTTTCAATTTCATGGAAACTCACCTACAAGATTTATTTCTAGTTGTTTGACTATGAAAATATGACATCTAGGAGTGCAAACATAGGAGAAAAGAACCCATAAACTATTTTTATAGAGCCCTAGTCAGGACCCATTTTCCATAGGGCAAATGAGTCCTAGGATAGCTTTAGAAAAGTAGTTTTGGTGATTGGTACACATCATTTTCCCTTTCTCAAATCTACATTTCAATTTTGGGTTCCATCAAAATAGAGCTTAATCTATTAGATGCACTTTGTAGATTGTATTTTAGAGTTATTTTTTAATTTTTAATCTTTCTCCCCAAAGTGTTGTTTAATTAGGACCCCCATCCTTGCAAAAAAATGAAATCAGTAAATTCACACTTTGACTTGATTCACTTGGGGTTGATAGTCATTTAATAGTGTGGATCTCATTTCCTAATGAAATAGAGTAAAATAAGTGTATTTCCTACCATATTTGGCTCACACCCACATTTCAAGCCCTCACACCCCTATTTTTTACTTTTCTAGTTAGACAAAGTGTATTATTGACTTGATCTTCAAAGGAACTGAATCTATCATATGTTAGATGCACTTTGTATCAGTTCAAATCTTGGTTGTGAAGCCACTTTTTTCTATCTTTCTTTTATCTATGAACAGTGAGTTCATTTGTATAGTGAGTCCACCTGGCAGTGAGAGCCTTTCTATAGTATTTGTAACCAGTTATAATATATTGTGAGCTAATCCTCACCATGGTTGTTCCCACTTTTGGTTTTCCATGTAAAAATCTTAGTGTTCATGTGTTATGTGTGTTATGGGTGATTCACGCTTTCATTTCTTGTTATAGTTAAGTATGCCTTGGTAATTGGATGGTTTAATAGAATATCGATACACTCCTCCCTCTCAGTATTCTGAGCGGTCAACACTTATCTCTTTTTAGAAAGGTTTATTTTATTTAAGTAGTACCAAGCTTACTCTAAGTAATATATTTTAATGATAGATAGATGGACAAGTAAAAATAATGAATAGGTGGGTTGAAGGCTATTTAAGAAGTTGTGTCACAAACTAGTAGATAGCTTGGATCAAGTGGTTTTAGCTTACAAAATATTACTACAATAACACCTATTATATTTCCATTGTTATGAAACTATTTATGGCTTTGTATGGATATGGTGCACTAACCTTAATAGGTTCGGTATTCACTAATATCAAGTTACTAACCACTATTGAATTGTTAGGGCATAGTTAAGATATTTTAGTGTCCCTCAACAATGACCTACTTAACATGATTTGGGGTTGAAATTTACTCAAACAAGTCACTTTTATGGACCTTATAAAATTATGAGAAGATTTGGCGAAGTTGCTTATGAGTTGGAATTTCTAGAAGATAGAAAAGTTCACAATGTTTTCTATGTGTCTTGCCTCAAAAGGGAAATTGGATTTAATGTATTGCACCAAAAATAAAATCACTACCATTGGATGATGAAGGGAAGCTTATTTTCATTGCAAAATCCATCATTGACACTTGAGAAAAGAGGTCAAGAAGTAGAATAGTCACAAAAAACTTGGTTCATTAGAAGAACCTACCTAAAAAATAAAAAAACTTGGTTCATTAGAAGAACCTACCTAAAAAATATGCTACATGGAAGGGACCATTGATTATTAAGCACCCAACACTATATTACTTGTGGGAAAGAAATTTTGGAAAGGTAGACTTGTAATATTCATTTTTAAATTACTTATATGATCCCTATCCTTATTTTCCCTATAATGATATAAATATGTTTTAATAAAGGGCCCACGATTTAGTAGTAGAAAATAAAATAATAATGAATAATATGGAAAGTGTAGGTTTCCATAAAAGTTTTATGTAAACCAACAACAATTAGTAGTTGAGCTGCATGATAAATTACATGACAAGAAATTAATGGGGAGTTACAAGAAAAAAGTGGGGCTATTTTTAGGAAAGAATTTCATAAATATTCTAGTAATTTTTTTTATAGGGAAAATGAGGTCTATTGGTGTTATACATTGAGGAGCTTGTTGTCCTTTGAGCAATCTACCAATTTATTTATTTTTTTTCCATGGTTTTAGCCTTGTGTTCAACTATAGGATTTGAGGACAAAAACTATTACATTCTAAATATCAAAGGATAAAATACCTTTGGCTTCTAGGAGATTTCAGAACAATAACATTTTTATTTCATAAGGAAAATCTCAAAAAGAGGTTGTATTTATATTTTAAAGATTGTTTATATTTCAAAATACATTTTAACATTTTTCGTATGCATTATAATTATGAAGAATCAACATACTCTAAAATTATATATTTTTGTACTCACCATAACAAATTTTATTATGGAGGAGCTCTATTCATATTTATGTGTTATTCTTTAAAGCTTTAGAATATTTATTTTATCTTTGAAATATATTGTTACATCTTGTTGCAAATAATATATATGAATTTAAATGTTATTCATCCATTTTATTCTCTCACCTTTCCTTCATGAGATATAGGTTATTAGATAATTGTGAATAATATTATTTACACACAATATGTACTCAATTGGTCCTCATAGATTCAAGACAATAAAAAATGATAAATATTTTATATTAAAGTTTTCTAAGGATACTATGTTTAAGATTAAATTTACAAAATGTACCTAGTTGAAAATTTCAAGGCAACATTGGTGGTCAAATGCTACTCCTAGATTGTGGGGCTTGATCTTAGTGAAATGTTTTATCCTATTAAAAAATTAATTTCTATTAGATCTCTACTTTATATTTCTACTAATTATGATTTAAAAGTAGAATGAATGGATGTTAAATTTGCTTTCTTGCATGGGGATATTGAGGAAATAAATTATATAAAACATATTTATGGTTTTGGGGTAAAAGGAAGTGAGAACATAGTTTGTAGCTTGAAATAGTCATTGTATTATTTATAGCAATGACTATGGATATAATATTAAAATTTAAATTCTTTTACATTTCACATTAGGTTTGATAGAATTGAATATTATCATTGTGTTTATTTTAAATTAATTGATGACAAATTTATTTTAAATAGTCATTTTTACTTGGATTCATGTTAGCACAAGGGAAGTATTGGTTTGCCTCATCCTTTGTATGTGCATGTTATTGCACCTACCTCATTAGTGGCATATTCTTATGTTTTCTTGCTATTTACCTGTACAAGTGTTCTTAGCTAATGAGAGCCACACAACCATTCATTATTTTCCTATTTTGTTTGACAATCTCATTGATTGACATCATCACTAGCTAATGTGTTTGTCATGATTATCACTTGGAATTCTTTAATGATAAAATTAATATTTATTATTTGACTTTATTTACAAGCCTATATTATGTTTATATTTCATGTACTATTTTTGAATTAATTTTATTTCTTATATGCTATCAATGATGTCTCCCAAATCTGAAATATTAAACTCAACAAATAACCTGCCAATGTCTATCAAGTATTCATCCCAAATGGATGTAGCTAGAAGACGATGTAGATATGACTGCACTAAATCACGAGAGGCTAAACTTGTGCTAATATGAGCAACATCAAATGCAATAGTAGATGGAGGAGACGAAATACAAGTCTCAAAAATGGGATTTGATGTGACAACATCCAAGTTCAAGAAGCCAAATGTCTCCTCTAAATCATGGTTCACACTAGAAGTGTGATCAATAGCCAAAGGAACATTGTCACCATTAGGAGAAATATATGCAAAATGTATACAACTGAGATGAATGATCAACCATCCTAGTAGAAATAATATCTCTATTCTCCAATTCTCGATTGATAACTAAATCAAGAGTGAACTCCACATTCCTCCCATCTCCACCATGTGTAATCTGATATATGAAAGAATATTGTTCATAAAATGAGGAACACACAAAACATCCTGAAAGGTGTTTACCCCAAATCTAATAGATCCCTTCCCAAGTACACTCATGTATGTATTGTTTCCCATCAAAATAGGAGACATAGTGCATGGCTAAAAAGAAGAGAACATTGACTGTGAGGATTCCATATGATGAGAAGCTCCCAAATCTAGAATCCATCTCCCTGGTCCTAGACCTAAAAAATAACAAAGAGCTTTCCCTTTATTTCTTGATGTAGTGGCCAAATCAACATGACCTTTTCCCTTATTAGACTATTTTGAAGATGATGAAGAAGAAGGTGGAGAATCAAACATTCTAGAAGGAAAATCAATATGATTCTTTATGAGAAGATGCTTCAACTCATCAATATCCTTCTTGTAACAAGAATTTTCATCATTCCTAGGCTTCTTGCAATACAAACAAATAGACTTCTCCTTCTTAGATGATTTATCCGAGGAAGAGGATTTATCCCTTGGTTGATCGAAATGTGGCTCGTTCTTTGACTTCTTCTGCTTATTATCAGTAGTTTTTTATTCTTTCACCGGACTAGCCAACAATTCCTGAGATTTAGAAGACTTGATGAAAGCCATCAAGATAAGCTTTTGTTGCTCATATATCAACATCTCAAAAAATGATGAAAATGATGGTCTAGTATATGCAAACCTCATAGACAACCTATGAGTATGAAAGCTAGAAACAAAAGTGTACCATAGAAAAAAGTATCTCTTGCTTGATATGGGAGTAATTAATGATAAATTGGACTAAACATCGCCTTGACATAGTGTTGTGAGGTGTTTTACACATCCACATTAGGTCTTGGACCCTTGTAAATAAAATAGAATACATGTCTTGTAAAGTTGTTGTAAAGTGTTGTAAATCACTTTCACACATTTCTAGACTTTTATTAAAGTATTTAAGTCTCATGGACCTATCTTTTCCTTAATTGAATATTGTAAAATGTATTTAATTTCATTCTCACATTAATCTAGAACGCTTGTAAATTAAACTTTGTTTTAATCTAGTGTTGTAGTGTGTTTTACACATTCACATTGGATCTTGTACATTTCTATATTATGTGGACCTCATTTTAATTTTTTAGAGTGTATTTAATCACACTTTCACATTGAAATTTGTGTCCTTATCCATAATTACCCTTTATACCATCATTAATAGGCCCCTATGACCCCATATTATGCATCTAGAGGCCTTTTTGATCAAAGACCTCATGAAATCAACATATAAACATAATTTCTTCATTCCTTGACATCCTAACCAGAAAATAGCCCTTATGGGACCCATTCACCACTTTGGGTGAATGAGTCCCATCCAGGTGGGACCCATTCACCCAAGATGGTGAGTGAGTCCCATTTGGACCATTTTTTAGGTTTGAGAGAGAAAAGTTAGGGTTTAAGTTTAATTTTCTTTAATGCCAGCCTTATGGATCAAATTAACAAGAATTTAGGTGGATTTCCTATATAAAAAAGTTTCTAAACCCTAATTCATTATTCATTCATCATTGATTATCCATCTCAAGTCAAGCAAGCTAGGGTTTTAGCATTTTAAGTTATCAAGATAGTTTTCTAAGGCATTCAAGGGAAAATTCTTCATCCACTATTGCAACAATTCAAGATCTATCATCAGGGAAAGTCTCTAATTGCATTATTTCATGATTCATTATCTTATTTCATTATTTTCATTTAATTACCTAAAAGGGGTTTGACCTTGAGGCAAACCCCATGCCCTAACAATCAATATTTTCTCTTTCTCTCTCTCCTTTTGTGATTGTAGATCTGAGTACTTTGATCGTTTGGAAATGATTGAAGAATAGGTTTCAAACTTTTTGAATTCATCTCCCTATTTACTAGGTCAAAATATCCACAAAAATTCACTCATAGTGTCAAAAATCAGGGTTTTGGATCCAGACATCTAGAGGAATAGAAAGAGCAAACCGAGAGCTTCCATTTCCACTTTCAAGTTTTCAAAAAAGTCAAAGTGGAATCATTTTCCATTAGTGGAAAATGAGTCCCAATGTACTTATTTTTAGATATTTATATGGATTTGGATACCCATTTGGCTAAAATAAGCTCTGGTACAGTTTTCTAGATCTTGGACTGATTTTCCCAAAATGGCGAATGAGTCCGAATAGGTCAAATTTTTAGGATCAACGAAATTTCCAGTCTCCATTCCATCCATTTCTAGTCTCCAGGTGCACACTTTCAATTTCATAGTTTTCTATTATAGTTTGTTTGCATTTATAGGTCATTTTTCATATCACAGTGTGTTTTCAAACATCTTGCATTTCACAAGTTTTGCATTAGTATTTAATTTCTTTATTATTTTTCAGCTTCTAGGAAATTCCCCTTTGATAGATTTGAATCCCATTTGCATTGGAATATCAAGGGCTTATTCTTGAGTGAGCCATTATATTTTTGGTACCTCTCTCCTTGTAGGTGCAAAACCCTAGAAGTGTAAGAGAGCCCCACATCTCCAAAAATATTTGGTTCAAAAAGTAGCATAATTAGGAGCAAGTTTATTCAATTAATTTTTGACCAACTAAATATCCTTCTTATCAATACCGCATGACTTACATTTCCCCCTTAGATCATTGACCTTAATGATGTAGTCGTAGATGTCAAAGTTCTTAGGATCAAGGCTCATCAATTTATTATCAAGTTGATAACTTCTAACTTCATCTGTAGAACCATTTTTTTTTTTAATTTATCCCAGGCCTCATGAGAATTATTGCATGATTCAATTTGTAACAACAAATCTTGAGAAACTAGTTTATGAAGACATCCAAGAGCGTACGTATGCTCAATCATCCATTTAATCTTTTTCTCATCATCAGTAGGTTCAAGTACCTTATTCTCAAAAAATAAAGATTGAACCTCATTCATTAGTATACTCCATGCATGTTGATTCCATGTTGAATAGTTATATAATGTTAGAAAGGGAACCTTAGAATGATTTGGTCGCTCCCACAAAAGGATATGAATATCACGGAAAAACCTATCCTGGGAATTGGACATTCCAGCAGGTGACTAATACCTCTTCGTGGTCGTTCATTTACTTGTCAAACCAGGGAATGTAAACTTTAAATGGAGTGGCACAATATGTGCACTAAGAACCAGTTTCAGTCACAATCTATTGAAAAATAAATACTTGAAAAGAAATTATATCTATGCTACAGGAAGGTAATGCAAAGTTCTCTTAACTCAATCATAATCTAACCAAAGCAGAAATCATAATAGCTACCATTGAGAGACAAACTATAAACTAGCCTTATGCTGTAGGAACAAACACAGGGATGGATTCTCGATGCTGCAGGAATAGTATAAGACTGAGTTTGTGCTGAAACTTCTAAAATGAAATCTAACCTGAATTAACAAAGGATAAACAACTACACTCCTACAGATACTTACTAAGTGGGCCCCCTTAGCAAGCATCAACTAATTGACATAGAAGATTGTGCTCAGAACTCCATCAACTTTTATTCATAACGTGAAATCATTTACATTGATTGTTCTACTTCAGAAAACTAACAAAAACTCTGATTCATATTATATCTCTAAATCTTACATAATCTGCTTCTCTATCTATCTATCTAAATTTGTTCACCCGCACATGAGGAACACTTATTTTTAAAAAAGGAGAACAACTAAATAACTCAACAGAGAAAGATGTGGATATGAAATGTATCCCAAAATCAAGGAATAGACTTCATAAATGAGTTATCCGTTCAACCTGATCCAGAGAGAATCTAGCACTCCACTCTTTCCAGATTAAATGTCACTTAAAATCCTTCCCAACGGTTTCAGTCAAAGAGTCTTTTCCAGAGCTTCCTCGAAGTCGTGCAGGAAATGGACTTTACTGCAAGGCCGAGATTGGCTGCACTTGACTCGATCAAACTTTCTTCAACAACCTGCGAAACACAAGGTAACAGATACGAAAGAAAATGTGCATGGTACATACACAATATCCACTCATTAATCACATATTTAAATCTATTTCATCATTCAAAAACTACATGCGTTATACCAGTCATTTGGGAAGTCAAACAGGGTAATAAATATAAACATCTCAACATGATCGGCTACAGGAAAATGAAAGTGTATTGCTATAGGATATCCCCCAATAAAAGGTTTCAAGAGAGTTAAACAACCATAAACAACAAAAGTGAAGGTATTAAAAGTACACCATGATATCCAGATGATGAGCATATTTTGGGCTCATCATTTTTCCCCCTACTTAAACCAATGCTAGTCCTTCAACATTAAACTTCCTGGTGGTCTCTCTGAAATCAGTGGCTGAGGAATGACCCTAAAATGGAACTCCAAATTTGTAACAAAAGCCTCTGTAACTCTGCCATCCTTCATACCTATGGGATTTTGTGTCTTCATTAAGTTTTGTAGCCTGATAAGAATAAAGGGGCCACATTAGCACAAGAGGTCTATATGTTAATGGAAACCACAATTCAAACCTCTTTTGGAGTCCTAGCTGTATGTATTTGCTTGACCATTTAAGAGCTGCTATAAAATTTAGTGAACTGTGAGGTTTAGACTTTCTTAACCCAACAGTTAATCTTTCCCACCTCTTTTCAATTCTGGAATATGACAGTCTCAAAACGAGTACGATTGCTCCTAAAATTCATCATATACATGTTTCCTGAGATCAAATATTTTCACTCTGGCTATATCATTATTAAGACCATATGTTAGAGTAAGCCAGGTTTTCAGCATTGTGTGGGGGTCTGAACTCTCAGAATGCAATGGAACAGGCTCATTCCTTTTGATTTCTTCATATGCTTCCCATTGCCTGTCATAATTTGTTTCATTTGCTGCCCAAGACATAAGTGATCTCAAATGGATGTTGCCAATATACAAAAGGGGATTCCACTCTGTTTCAAATGGAATTAAAAAGCCATGAAGGTAAAATTCACACAAAAAATTTATGAGCCAATTAGGGGCTGCCTAATATTCATCGTAAAACTCTTTAGCTGTGTGAAGAATAGGATCCTGATTTCTAGAAATTCTCATCAGTTGGAACCACAAGAACTCTTCTTTGAGGCACAGAGCATAAACTCTAGGTGGTGGTCTGCATTCCATAATCTGACTAGTTACTTTCAGCATTTCATCAATTTTCTCTTTTAACTCCTGAATTTCTAGTTTCTGCTCTTCAATTTTCTTTTTTAGTTTCTTCTTTTCCTCCTCCCAAAGACTATTGCATTTCAATCTTGACCAGGTGGCGGAAAGTCAAGGTTTGTAATGTAACCAGTTTCCATGTAGCTTTGACATATTCCAAAAATTCAATTAAAAATGTTTTCTTATAAACAACAATGGCTTGACAAGTTGCAGAGGGAATTGAGGCTTCATTGGCCTTTTCCAATGGTTCAGTCTGTTCTTCCTCTTGCTGCAGGATACATTCTTGTTGCTGCAGTGGAGAAGATTGTGCTTCCTCCGAAATATGCATAGCTACAGTAGCCAAGTCATCAAGACTTGGTACTCCCCTTTCATTATGCTCAACATCCCTTATCTCAACTTGTTCTTCCTCAAAAATAACAAATGAACTCTGTGCAGTACTCTCAGACATATTCTGAGAAACATCATGTTCAACAGATTCTTCAGAAATTATAATAACCTCAGGTTGAGGTGAAGTAGGGGATACTTTACATTGTGTTCTTGTAGAAACTCTTCTTGGCAGTGTTGTGGCTGCAGGAGGTGCTCTCGTAGCCTTCTTCTTTTTGAATTTCCTAGAAGGTTTTACCTTGTTATAGGATGATGGTGAACTGGTAACGACAATAGGTGTTGCTATAGGAGACAATGCTGCAGGGGAAGAAGCTACAGGAGAAGAACGTTTCCTTTTCTGAGGAGGGGGGTCAGATTCTAGGGTTTGTTCTGCCCCAGATGACTCTCCGACCTTTTCTTTTCCTCTCTCTCTCCTACTGGCAGCCCTAGTTTGCACCCGGGCAGAGGACTTAGGTGTGAGAGCTACAGGACCAAGTGCTACAGGAGTAGATGATGCTTGCCCTGTTCTCCTACTAGTGGATGCTATTTCCTCTTTTTTTTTTTTGAGGCTGTGGGGTAAGTGCTCTAGGGGGTTCTAGACGTTGAAGGCTCTTATGGGCAACAAATTCTTGCCAGGAAAGAAGTGATACATCTCTCAAAGAGCATGCAATCAACAATTTTATGAGGCCATGGTGAGCAATAGAATTATCTTTCCCCTATTAGGTTCCATGGGCACATTGTTCTAGAAAGTTTAACAAAAAGTTTGGAACATTAACAGCTAATCCATGCCTCATATGACTTAGCAATTTGAAGTGGTAAGAATGCAGGTAGGAGAAACGACCTTCACAAGTTAAATACCTAATTATGAAAGCAGCGTATTCTGGGTATGGAGGAGGCAATGACACTCGCTTACATCCCTGCTTTGAGACCTCCAAAGGTCCATCAATGGGTATTGAAAATTCTGCCCTTGCAGAGGC